>OVBJ01000389.1:0-59289 GCA_900406535.1 Noccaea bulbosa
AACATATGCGTGCAACTATATCCGTATTCAAATTTATGCCAATTGTCTTTGATTTGGAAGGTCGGATTCAAGAACAAAACGATATTTTCCAACCACTTTATCGATCTCCTCCACGGCCTTTTGCATGATGCTCGGCTCGTTAATCATCTCCGCCATGGCCCACTCCGCCGCATTAGACGGATTATCCACCGTCGCCAACATTAGTTCCTTCATAATCCAACAAGTAATCAAACACCAAACTTTTGATTCTTTCTAAATAGCCGTAACGTTTATTGTAATTATTAAATACTTGTTGAGTCTCTGCTACAGATACACATCATTCTTTTTCTATGCGAGTTCAGAGAGTTTATGAATACTGTATCTAAACATTTGTGTAAATATATATATATATATATATATATATATNATATATGTGTGTACATTATGTATATTACTATATTTTCAACTTTCAAGATATTTGTCCATGAAACTAAAAATCATATGCATGCAGGTATTTAATAACATACACGTGCAACGGCCGTATTCAAAATGTCAATTATTTTTGTTTCAAATAGAAAAATATAAATATTGATGAACGCATGCAATATATTTCGGCTAATTTAAATTCTATATATTCTTATGTATTATTCTATAGTACTACTTTAAATTTTATATCCACAGAAAGACCTAATCGTAGATATAAGTCAAAATTATGCATACCGTCACTTGTGCTTTGATCTCTTCTTCCGACAGGGTAGGCTTCCCGTCAGTGTCTTTCGCCAATATAAACATGTCGAGAAAATCCTGAGGCTCTGCAGCCTTCTTCCCATTACGCCATTGCATGAGTCTTTCATCGACCAAGGGATCATTGTACTTACTCACATTCTTCATTGCGGCACTCACGACCTTCTCATGACCTTCCAAGTCCAAGATCCGTAGCCACGGGGCATAATCCGATAAAGCAAAGGCGTAAAGATGGTTTAAAACCGTAAACAAAGATTCTATATGTTCAATCTCTTCGAACCCTGGTCCTGATCCATCTACGCTTCCTTTGCCCAAATGCCTTAAACCAAAGATCATCTTCCGAGCTACATTTCCGCTATATTGCCGCACCACAAGCCTTAAATCAATAACCGGAAAACCATTACAATTACCATTGTTTTTGACACAGTGGTCATTAATGTACCGAACGAGATTATCGGCCTCTTCGGTTCTCATTTCGTGCATCAGTTTGAAGCTCTTCTGACTCGTCACGTGTGATGCCACCACTCTCCTCATCTTCTTCCAATGCTCGCCTTGTGGCTCCACCGCAATAGTTAAGTATCCGCGGCTGCTATACTCCATGGCCATAGTTAGCGGCCTAGTGGCGAAAATGGAGTCTTGTTTCTTCAGAATCTCCCGTGCAATCCGTGGGGATGTCACGGGGATCACGTGAGTATTAGCGAGACGGATACATGCAATATCGGTGTTGAGTTCTTTCATGAAGGAGTGTATCCACCGGAACACCGGTTTGTTCCTCCCTAGTATTTCTGGTAGGTTTGCGATAACTGGCCAAGGTACCGGCCCGGGAGGGAGAGGGGGGTGAAAGTTTCTTTTGTAGGAAGTCACTAACATGATTTTCTTCATATCCTTACGCTTCATAGTTAATGCAAGGATGAAAAGCCCTAGAATAAACGCAAGCATTTTTGTTTTCAACTTGCGAAAGTTATTAGGTTGTATTGGAGTTTGAAGAAGGTTTTTTTCTCTCTCTCTCCCAATAAACTGAAGAGCACGCCCCTTTATAGCTATGAAACGGCAATGACATAATGCTTGTCGTAGGAAGTTAAATGTGCCCTAGACAAAAAGAAATGCGCTTTAAATGTTAACAGAAAAATGCTGCCAAAAAAAAAAGGGAATCCGAATTTTTCCAACAGCTAAGAGCATCCTCATGGGTGAGGAGGTTTTCAACGTTAGATTTATGTAATATTTCTAATTAAATTTCAGAAATGAAAAGAAATTGAACCACTTATTAAAACAAGACATGTGTTATGAAAGTATCTCATGGGTTCTCAACCCCTTCTCTCTCAGTCTCTCCTACTTTTTTAATTCTTTAAGGGTGATATACCTAATGTATACACTTCCGTTTTATTTTACAAACACGTTAAATATAATTTCATTCCAAAGAGTACTAAGAGTGAACATATATAAAACTCTCAAATAAGGAAGAAGTCATCTTATGCAGAGGTAACAACGACATCCATACCTGAAAATCATTAATTAATCCGCCGCGAAATACATATGTGACTATGTGAGAGATGTAGCATACATTAATGGTTGGTTACTAAGACATAAAAGCTGATACACACGTTGCACCCCTGAGGGAAAGTGACATGGTTGAAAGCTAACCACATGAAAAACCCATCCTATAAACCTCGCACCGCCTTGCCGTGGCCCGTGGAGACACAAATCGACTCCGTCAGTGATCCGAGGTTGTTTGTAACGACTAACGATGAATCGAATTCCGCCTTCTTCGTTTCTACAAGCGAAACTTTAATTACTCCACCCGTAAAACAATAATATTTGACGGAGTAGACCATTCCTCGAGCCGGTCGGATTCCTTTTTTCTAATTATTGAAAAACAAAAAATCTCTTGAAAGTTTTCAATTAATCTGTTTAAAACTTAAAACAAAATTTAAGTAGAAACTTATTTTACTACAGTACACTTAATCAAGTTAAATTACCAGTAGCAAACTAGCAACACGTAAACTTTCATCCTTTAACCAAAAAAAAAAAAAAAAAAAACACGTAAACTTTCCGTTGTAAGAAATGAAAGTTTGTCAAGTGTTCTATTCATCCATTAATGACGAACGTAACGATTTCAAAACAATTAATAAAGTATACATATGTTTAAGCCAAATCTAACTGACAAATGTCAAAACAATTAATAAAGTATACATATGTTTCAAAACAATTAATAAAGTATACATACCAAATAACAACAATGAGCTCAAATGTAGTCAGTGAATGCTTTACAGGAAAGTGATCATATGCCGATGATCTTGCACTAATAACAAAATTTGGTCACTGAGGAAGCACTTGCCCGTAACTAACGAAGAACGATTTCAAAATAAATAATATAAAAGAGCTCCAGCTGGAGTGTCCGCCCTGGGTTCGAGCCTTGGCCACAACGAATTTAACATCTTTTATGTTGGGACGCTGGACCCTTTGAGCAAAGCTCGAGGGGATAGTTAGTTCTTGTTCGGGTTCGATCCTCGGAATCCAGATACAGCTGGACAAAGCTCGGACCATCGGTCCGGACCCCATGACTGGTCGGTGACTGTTCGGTCGGTTCTTACTAAAAAAAAAATAATAATAATAATATACTGTGTTTATCCATTGGTTAAAGGTTTTGTATTATATTAAAAAACAAGGTCATAGTTTATAAAATTATTAAGCAACCAAACAAGAATCGATTTTCAACCATACAAAAGAAAGTAGAGACATGTAGTCATAGTTCACAAAATAAGTTAAAGTAAGTAACAAGGATCGATTTTCAACCATACAATTACAAAAGAAGGTAGAGAGACATGTGGTAGTCATCGTTTACAAAATAAGTTAAAGCAACAAATAAGGATCAATTTTCAACCATACAAAAGAAAGCAGAATGTATGGAAAGGATCATAACCTTCAGGCTTCTGTGGGACTTGAAATTTCCCTACAATTTGGTGCTTGAAACCCACGAACCAATGTATGTCGCCATCTACGGACAGTTAGCTACGGATACATTTGTTTCTTTACACTACGAAGTGAGCAGATCAAGGAGACCATCACTATAGACAGAATCTCATGCTCTTGAAATCATTAAAGCCTTGCCACACACACAAAAAAAAGAAGTTAAAGGCTGAAAACAGAATTGTGAAAAACAATATTAATAAGTAGATTGCACAACTCATGTTAGTAAACCTACAAGTTGAATCTGAGAGCATTAACTCATCACACAAAAGAGCAGACCTGATACATACTGATGGATAGCTAACGAATCTGTCCTCATTTAAACAGAGATTAAAAACACACAAGAACAAGCTTTGAAAAATATTACAGACTCCATAAGAAGTAGAATCAATTTGGTAGACGAGGCACCAGACCCATCCACTGTGGAAGCACAAATTGGGATAACATGAGGACCGAAGCTGCATCGAAATAACATTCCGCATACAAGTTAGATCCAAGCGTGTTTACAACACAGCAACCTTCTTCACAGCTACTCGGATTCTCTGATTCTTGATGAACAATAAACTCGTGTTTCCTCAAGTCACCGAATACCAAACGTTTGTGTTGTAGACTCCATAGATAGACGATATCAGAATCAAACGGATTCGCTCCCATGGGAAAACAATCAGCATCAAAGCCGGCAGAAGCCATGTTGATTTCCTCCCTCGACAACTGCCAACATTCCCCTCCAGAGTAGTTGTTATCTTTCAGCCTCCAAACCTTCAATACATGAGAAAGCACTTCCATGTAGACAAGATCCCCTCGTGAAGTAGTCAAGCATCTCCTAACGTCTTTGCTATACGGGAGAGGGAGAGGGAGAGGTATAACACGCCACTGATCATCATCTTCAGGGCCGTAAAAGTCATGAGCTAAAACGACTCCAGGTCCAGTACCATTACCATACGGATCTTTCTCCCACCTATAAAGCATCCCGCTGTGATTCTTGGCAGGGGAAAAAACAGGCTTGTTGGGAAGAAGAAGTCGCTTGAAAGTCCATAGCCCTGTCTCAGACGAATATACACAGACGCTCTTGTCTCCACAAACCAATGTATGTCACCATCTAAGGACAATTAGCTACGGATATATTTGTTTCTTTACTCTACGAAATGAGGAGATCAAGGACACCATCACTATAGCCAGCATCTCATGCTCTTGAAAGAAGTTAAAGGCTGAAAACAGAATTGTGAAAAACGATATTAATAAGTAGATTGTACAACTCATGTCAGTAAACCTACAAGTTGAATCTGAGAGCATTAACTCATCGCACAAAAGAGCAGACCTGATACATACTGATGGATACCTAACGAATCCGTCCTCAATTAAACAGAGATTTAAAAACACACAAGAAGGAGCTTTGAAAGATATTACAGACTCCATAAGAAGTAGAATCAATTTGGTGGACGAGGTACCGGATCCATCCATTGTGGAAGCACAAACTGGGATAACACGAGGACCGAATATTCTTTGCAACCTTCCATAGACTCCTTAGAATCCAGCGTGTTGACGACACAAGAATCTTCACAGGTAGTCGAAATCTCTGATTCTTGATAGGCAACAAACTCTTGTTTCTGCAAGTTACCCGATACCAAACAACCGTGGTGTTGACTCCATAGATAGACGATGACAGAAGCCATGTTGATTTCTTCCCTTGACAAGCGCCAACATTCCCCATCAGAGTTGTTATCCTTGAGCTCCCAAACCTTCAGTATTCGATCCAGCACTTCCATGTAGATAACATGTCCTCGTGAAGCAGTCAAGCATCTCCTAGCGCGTCTGTTGTACGGGAGAGGAAGAGGTATAACCCGCCACTGATCATCATCATCAGGGCCGTAAAAGTCATGAGCTACAAAGACTACACGTCCAAACTCATTCGGATCTGGTTCCCACGCATAAAGCACCCCGCTGTGATTCTCTGCAGGGGCTAAGGCTAAACCAGCGTTGCTGAAACGAAGTCGCTTGAAAGTCCATAACCCTGTCTCAGATGAGTACACGTAGACTCTCTTGTCTCTAGGACGAAACATTTCACACGCCGTAAGCACTTTGAAGCTTGAAACAAGGCCGTCTTCCTCCACACGTGTTACTAAGCCAAAGACTCTGACCAAACAATAGTCGCAAACTGGTTTTGGGTTTGGAAGCGGAGGGATTTCAACCCATTGCTGTACAACTGGATTGCCCACAAAGGATTTACGAAGGTCACCCAAACTCTCAGAGTGGTCAACGATGGCCTCGATCAAAATCAATCCATTGGAAGAAGCTACATACCGGAATTTCGTGGCAGGGAGATTCGGATACGGTTGCAAAGGCATGATATGAGAAAATGGGGTTTTTGGAAGATCCCATTTCTGGCATCCGTGGAAGCCTATCGCTTCTGTGATGGGATTAGGACTGACGGTCCCGAACGCGAGCGACCAGGAGGAATACGAGTTCCGGTGGAGAGAGACGAAGAGACGGCGGAAATAACAAGATTCGATCGCCGATTTCCATCTTTTGCACACCGACTTGGATCTCGCTATGCTTCTCAACGGTAATCTCGCAAGTATCTCCACCCATATGGCTTCTGGAATCGCCTTCTTTTTCCCATCTCTCTTTTGGGGGATGCTGAAAAGTGAAAATCGATTAGGGTTCTTCGCCATTTTCTCAGTGTCTCACTTGGTATCATTTTGTTTTCGCGATTTAAATTTTTCGTACGAATTCCGTTTAAAATAATATGGCCTTTAACGTTTCCTTCGGATTTGATTGGGCCGATGAAATTATATATAGATGGCCCATTTGGGCTCCGGCTTTGGAAATCCAACTATCCAAGCCACGACGTATGCTTATTTATCAATTGCTGCTTCTCTCTTTCCTGAGGACATTTTTTTTCACATTGTTAAGTATCAAATCCTGTCTTAATTAAAAAATCAAATAATAATTTATATATAAGCATGCTTCTTTGCTCTACATCTTATTACTAGCTTCATTCTTGTTATCTCTCTTATCTTACTAACTTCATATGTCTTCATTGGTAGGTAGAACGAGTGGTTCTGGACTGGCTGGTTAAACTAACTACGTGGCTTCTTGGTGGGTCGCTGAACATTTTTCACAGGCATTTAATAAAAATAAAAATAATAATTGAATGTTAACAAAACAGTATACAGTTAATGAATAGAAAAATAAAAAAATGCATCGTCTCTAGATCACAAGCTTTGAACGTTAGCAATATTATGATACCTACCACCAGTCTCTCGCTTACTATATAGTTATTCACATTTAACATTATAGAAATTCATTTCTCTAAGATCATCAGAAGTGGATACACAAAGCTGTCTTTAAACCTCTTTAATTACTCCAGTTTCAGAAAAGAAGAAAAAAAAAATACAAGTAAGTCGAGACTCTCTGCGTTGTTTTATTAATCGTTTTTGTCCACTGGAGCTAGATTTTATTATCCAGTTTCGAAATTATTCTCCTTCTTATTTTAAACTGGATAAATGTATTTTGTAACCACTTCTGATTTGTAAAACGTTATATGTTTGTTCATTGATTGTGATTATTTTATCAAACAGTGGGAACAGAGATGGTAATGGTTCACGAGGTTCCTTTCCCTACCCAAATTCTCACTTCCAAGCCCCTCTCTCTTCTGGGCCAAGGTTTATATTTGATTAATTTTGTTGGCTAGCTAGTAACATTATCGTTTTTGCTTCCATAATATTTGGTATCTTCGTATAATCTCGAGTAATAATTTTCTGTCTGTTTTTTTTCATCTATCTATCTTTATAGGGATCACAGATATCGAGATTCATTTCCTTCAAGTGAAGTTCACGGCGATCGGAGTTTACCTAGATCCCTCAGATGTTAAAACACATCTTGAAAACTGGAAAGGCAAGACCGGAAAGGAACTCGCCGACGATGACGAATTCTTCAACGCCCTTGCCTCCGGTACACTTAATTAGTCCATCTTAAGTTCCAAAGCTATTTTGATTTAGGACTCTCCGGTTTTGATGTTTCCTGGTTCAGATGATAAACTATTTGGTTGGATATTTGTGATGCCAATGGAAGTGTGATTTATTGCAGCGGAGGTGGAGAAGGTTATAAGAGTTGTGGTGATAAAGGAAATCAAAGGATCTCAGTACGGAGTGCAGCTAGAGAGTTCGGTGAGAGATCGTCTAGCTGAGGAGGATAAGTACGAGGAAGAAGAGGAAGCAGAGCTCGAGAAAGTCGTTGGCTTTTTCCAGTCCAAGTACTTCAAGGCTAATTCCATCATCACTTACCATTTCTCTGCCAAAGGTGGCGTTTGTGAGGTATATCTCCAATTCATATTTGTTCAAAAGAAAATTATTTCATTTTCATATTGGTTAAATTATCTAAGTGTGAACCCAAGCATCAAACGAACAGAGAGACTCTGTTTGCATTTAGCGTTAACAAAGTGAATTTGTTAGAAACACAAATTTTTTTGCCAACGTTCTAAAGACAGTTGCTAACGTATGTAAACAATAGAGGCCCAAAAAAATTGCTTACTGATGAGGAATATTTGGTGTATTGATTTTGTGGAAGATCGGAATCGAGACGGATGGTAAAGAACAAGAGAAACTGAAAGTGGAGAATGCGAATGTGGTCGGAATGATGCAGAGATGGTATTTGTCAGGAAGTCGAGGAGTGTCACCGTCCACCATTGTCTCCCTCGCCGATTCGCTTTCCGCAGTTTTAACCTAAATTCCTTTATATCAACACAAAACCTTGTACTCCAGATTTGTTGGAATTAATACAAGGTTTTTTATGTTGTTGAAATAAGGCATTGTCTTTGGTTATCTTTATAAAATGAGTTAACTTTTTTTTGATCAATTTGCCTTTATATATGACTTTTTTTTTTAAAATCAATTTGCCTTTATATATAAAGATCACTGTTTTAATTCGGTTATACATTTCTCAAAAATCAAGAAAAAAAAAATCTAACCGAAAAACAAAAAAAATATTCAAAAGAATATAAAGCTAAGCAATTCTGGATCAAACACCCCTAATTAAAAACCGTTAATTTACAAACAATAAAAGTACTATATAGCAACCGAGTTTTCGACATTGAACTAAAGAATGTAGTTTTCGACAAAGAGAGAGGAAAACCCATTCAAGCAAAACTAAGAATCATGAAAGCGACGTCGTATCAGACGTGTTACGTTGCGACCGGCACGTCATCATCCCTCCGGGAACCATCGGCCGGAGTCTGATGGTCAAGGACTGATTGTCTGCACGTGGGGCAAGAAGAACGTGACAGCAACCACGTGTCAATGCACTTCACGTGGAAGCCATGGTTACATTTGGGCAAAACCCTAACTTTCTCTCCTTCAACAAAATCTCCTAGACAGATCAAACACTCCGTCGCTTTCATCTTAAGCTCCGAGCTGTATGAATCAACGGGAATCCGCTTCAATTCCCGTTTCTTGATTCCCTTTGCTACGTTTGCGTCAATTGAATCTTCGTTAGGCGTGAGCCTTCTTGTGCAGCGTAAGACACAGCGCGTGACCGAATTGAGACCAAGGGCACAGATCAGGGCGAATATAAGAGCGGCTAATACTATCACCATGTTTGTATCCAATTTAGCTATATTCATCTTGTTGTTGCTAGTAGAGCCTCCCAAGGTTCGAGGGTTTGCATCAGTGGCTGAAATCGTCGGGGTTGCTTGCGGCTCAAGTAGAAACCTGGTCATCTGTAAACGCTATAAAAACACTGCGGAAAACTTATTTAACTCACCTTCAAAGATCTCCTTGTTCTTCTTATTGCTCCACTTTGGGTTCAAATCGGATTGCAAAAGAGATCGAGAGGAGAGATTTTAGTTGCTTCATGTTCTGATTAAGAGAAGACCAACAAAGTCCTTTCTTGATAAATCCATTGAGATATATATCAAAGCTGAAAATCGTTCTGATTTGTTTCTTTGTGCATTTTATTGGTTTTTTCTTTGAGGTTTACAAAAAAAGGAAATGCAAGTTGTACTATGAGATTGTGGTCAAAAAAAAAAAAAAAAAAAAAAAATTGTACTATGAGAGAGAGAGAGAAGAGAGGGAGATGATGAGGTGGTCGGTCCAAGAAATATTTGGTTAGATTAATTTCCTGATATATAACTTTAACTTTTAATAGATAAAAAAAATATGGCATATAATCTTGTTGGATTTGTAGAATTAGCAATCGGGACAGATATACAGGACATGGCAAAGAAGACAACCAATAAAACAATTTTTGTTGAGTAGATATTAAAAATTAAAATTGACGTATAACAAACTCTTAATTAGTGGTCTTGGAAACTTTGGAATTCCACTCTCATATATGGAAATAAATTGGGTAGTTAGAAACGAGAAATTAGTAAAAGAAACATATTCAAACTTTTCTCTTGGTATAAATATATGTTGGGGTATCAGATTCTCAACTAATAATGATGATTCAAACATTGTTATATTACACATCTAAATATCTTGAATCTTTTTCTACAACCTATTATTCTTCATTATGTAATTTTGGGTAAAGGTTTTTTTATATAACATAAAAGATATTCATGAGAAGGATGTGTTGATATACAAACTAAACCAACCACTTTGGTTTTTTCAATATTTTATTATAACTGCTTCAATCTTATTAAATAAACAATTGTAACTATTAGGTGGATTCAATGTAAACTTCTTCTTTCTTTTGCCAGTTTGATGGAAAACCATTTAGTTATCAAAAGAACTACAGTAAAAAAGTAAAGCGAGTTTATCCATTCATCTAGTAACTTACCTGTACACGTGTTACCAAAAATTTGTAAAGTATTGGTTGGATTTTATTTGAATGGTCTACATAAAGGGAAAAGGCAGCATCAGAGTGGGCTCGTTGGCCCACATATATGCAGCGTCCAATTCAACACATACTGATGTACAAATCGCAAGAAACGCATACACTTGTCACTCTTAGAGCATCTTCAGTGGGATATGAGGACTATAGTCTCTCACAAAAAACGAGATAAAATTTATATTATTATATTATGTGGGTATGTAAACAGTGTAAAGATTCAACCAAAAGTCTCTTAACGAATAGACTTTTGGCTAAATCTCTACACTATTTATATATCCACATAATATAATAATATAAATTTTGTCTCGTTTTCTGTAAGAGACTATGGTCTTCATAACCCCACTGGAAATGTTCTTAGATCCACTTCCACGATTTCACATTAATAATTCCACATTTGAAATGAGTTAAATGCTAGAGTAATATGAAAAAATTGAAAAAAAAAAAAAAGGGTTAATCTATTCATTGTAAATTAATTTTGACTTATATACCCATAAAATTTGACATGATAGTTGATCCAGATAGAATGATCAAAGTAGTGTATCTCACCACCTCCAGTTTCAGTAATGTTAAATATTCATTTGTAAACATAATAAAAGATAGTCCGCTAGGTAGGTGGCTAGTGGCTACTATTTTGTTCTATGATGATAATTTGATACTTATAATTATCCATTTTCAGAAAAAAAACATCTCACTCTGTGAGAACTTATTGTCGGTGATAGGATTTGGGCTATAAAATCGAACTCTATGTTTAATGCTAAATTGGTCGAGAAAACAGTATATTCCAGCATGTGTTAGTTAGGTTTAAAGGTACAATCAAACCAGAAGCAAAGTATGGACTAAATCTAGTTTTGTTAGGTTAGATTTTGATTATCCGGTTCGGTTATCTTGAAACCATATGAGCAGACAGTTTGTACTATACTCTAGTAGTGTTTGGCCGTTTTACAACGTTTTTCTTAGTAATTAGAAAACCGGTTTAGCATTACGGCATATTGGAAACACGTGTTTGGGCAGGACTTGAGGGGCCTGGATCATGGCTCCATCATACCTCACTACAGCGGCTGTCTATGACGACGATAAAGGTGGTTTTCTAACGATAAATTGATTGAAAGAAAGTCTGTTACCGGAAACGACGGACGATCTCATGTTCTCTATCTCTCATTGATCGGTTTCATCCGCCGAGTACGTCTCTTTTGATGATCTCATCACTATGTCTCTTTCTTTCTTTCTATTTAGAATATTTAAGTGTCTATATAACTATGTAATTTTATTCAAGTGCGCACAATTTCATAAAATATACTAAAACTAAGGAGGTGTTATTGGATTATGTGTTTTAGTGTATTTTTAGTGATATTGAAATCAAGCGTTATTCAATTGTGTATTTGAGAAAACACCGTAAAAACAAGTGTTATTGGATTAAGTATTTTCTTATTGTAATTGAAATATATTAAAATCGGGTGTTATTCAATATCCACTTGTTTTCAAAAGATTTTGGTTTGACTGGATTTCAATGTATTATTTTGCCTAAAACATGAGTAGAACAAATACTAGATTTTTCATTCGGATTTGAGACTCCAAAATTTTTACGACAAAAACTTTTTGTGTTCTCTCTTCTTCAGTCTTCTTCATCGTTCATCTTTTGGAATTTACTGTCAAAACCAGTTTTCAGATTCTTCACAAACTAATTTTTTTCATAAATTTGGATCCAAAATCAGGTTTTTGGAACCGTTTTCAGCATTTTTTTTAGAAATCTGAATGGACAAATCTGGAAGAAATCTGAAATATGATTGATCTTTGTTTCTCTTTTTTTGTTTTTTTTATGTGGTAGCAAAGAGAGTGCTAGCGGAATTGTGAATCTTACCAGAATTGTGAATCCAGATTCACAAAATTCTCTCTCTGAAGGATTTTCCAGATTTTGGTTGGTTTGATTTTAATTTTGTGATCTCGTGAAAGATGAGTGCTCTTTGGCTTCTTCGCTTTGAATGTCTGGATATGATGTCCGAAATTGTGTTGATAAACATCATTGATCACAAACGCTTCCATTAATTATGAGACGATGTCCATTGAATAGCATCTCATTCCACTGATTTTATTGTAGAACTCGAGAACTAGCCATGGCTTCTCATAGGCTATGTGCAAGCCTTCCACTTTTTTTTTTTTTATCACAAGTTAAAAAAGACGTTTTGGAAATCCGCTGAAATAAATCGAAACACATCTTAACAGTACATCAAAACCATAATGAATTGTGTGAATTAACTAAAATCCAACAAAATACGTCTAAATCCAAATACACAAAAACCCTTTAAAATACACTATTGATGAATAACACCTCCTAAGAATGATCACAACGATTGAAATTGATACGGACCAGTGAAGAATTACTTTCGGTATCATCTATATTATATACTAACACGGTCAGTATATATAGTGAATGTTTAAAAACATAAAAGTAAAAATGTATGTTAAATATGAAATGGTAGAATGGCTTTTATTTTAGCTTTACTTTGGTTCAAACAAACCAAACGAAAAAAAAAACGAATATAAAACTTAAAAACAAATTGATCCAACTTGAGCGGTCACGGACGTACTAACTTTAGACCAAGTTTGTTACAGCATTAAGTGCCTAATGTACGTCACTTTTCCTTAATTCCTTTCTCATTATTGACTTCTAACTTTACAAAGCAAAGAACGAGTTTTGAAACTCTAGCCAAAATCATGTTGAAAACGTAAACTATTAATGATTATTGCCGTTTTAACAAAATGTTTGTTGTATATAGGGAACTTCACATATATGTATAATTAAACCAAAAGAACATCGCATATATATGGTTAATTACTTTATCAAAAAAAAAAAAAGGTTAATTACCCGTACTTCTATGTATATAATACACAGATTAGTATACATGACATATCCACGTGGCATAAAAGTAAGGGTCCATGCCATATAGCCGTTTGGGATGGTTAAGCGCCAAACGGAATTGCATGCATGTGAGCCTTGCAATAACATACAACCGTCAACCGGAATTCCTGGAAAAATAAGAGTGATACTAGTTACGTCACTTTTATTTTTTTAATGACGTTTTGTGAAATTTATGTATTAGAGAGTAACACGAACTGAACAGAACTCACTTCACTCCCTATATGGCTATATATATAAGCGAAGATGTCTTTGTACGAATTAACAACTTCACTCAGCTAGCTTATTTTTTCCACTTCCCTTACTCTTTAATTAGCCCCAACAAAATCATGAATCTTACAGAATATTCCCACATTTTATTTATTTCACTATGCACCTTCAACTTCTGCTTTTACGTTATAAACTCTGACGTAAACGGAGGCTGGGAGAGAGGCCACGCCACTTTCTACGGTGGAGCTGATGCATCCGGCACAATGGGTACTTAAAACATAATTTTTTTTTTTTCTTTTCGATTCCCACACACATCATCAAATCATCACAATGGATACTATTACTTAATACATTTATTACTTTATTATTATTTTATTTTTTTAGAACAATATACAATTATGATTTAACCGTTGAAGTGTTGTGCTTTTGGCAGGTGGTGCGTGTGGGTACGGTAACTTATACAGCCAAGGCTACGGGCTACAAACTGCGGCGCTGAGCACGGCTTTGTTCAGGAGCGGACAGAGGTGTGGGGCCTGCTTTGAGCTACGGTGTGAGAATGATCCTCAGTGGTGCCTCCCTGGTTCCATAGTCGTCTCGGCTACAAACTTCTGTCCTCCAAACTATGCCTTAGCCAATGATAATGGTGGTTGGTGCAATCCTCCCCTCCAACACTTTGACTTGGCTGAGCCTGCCTTCCTCCATATCGCTCGCTACCGAGCTGGGATCGTTCCTGTCGCATTCAGGAGGTAAACCATCAATTTATATGTCCACCATAGTGTAAAAGTTAAAAGCATTTTTCGCAACAAACACCTTCACTTAAGTCATAACTCTACGTCCGTACCATTTTTGTCCTCTGATAATAACAGGGTTCCATGTGAGAAACCTGGAGGGATAAGGTTTACGATAAACGGGAATGCGTACTTCGACCTCGTGCTGGTCACAAACGTGGGTGGTGCTGGTGATGTTAGGGCCGTCGCTTTGAAAGGCTCAAAGACTGATAAGTGGCAATCCTTGTCCAGAAACTGGGGACAGAATTGGCAAAGCAACACTTACCTCAGAGGTCAAAGCCTCTCCTTTCAGGTCACTACTAGTGATGGTCGGTCTGTTGTGAGCTACGATGTTGTGCCTCAGGATTGGCAGTTTGGTCAAACTTTTGAAGGCGGACAATTCTAGAAATTAATAGATCATAATACAAGAAGAGTCAATGATTGTGTTTAAGACAAAGACACTCTGCTTCTTAGGAGCCTTATGGATCATTGGATCATATCTACTCTTCGCATATTATCCTCGTTTAATTCACAAGGTCATTAACAAGGAAAAAAAAAAAAAACTTAAAGAGATCTTATCTTTAAAACTTATAAGTAAAAGAAATGACAAGGTAAGAATAAGAAAAGTTATTTGTCTACTACAAAATCTTATCTTTAACCAGGGAAAAGAAGAATTTACAATTGAGAAGAAGATGCATCTCATAATATAACACTCGATATTTGTTAACAAATTATTGACGTACAAACTAAGCCTTAAAATCAAGAGAGCTCAAAGGCCAAAATATACTATACAGATATATTGTTTGATGTTTACAGTTTGGGGATTTCACCATGAATTTGGATTTCTTTAAACTAAATATCTATAGAACGTAACTCTTTCTTTTCTTAAACATGCACATGACTTTTAGCCATTAGGATGATGACAAAGATAAGCAGTCTTGTTAAGTCTTGACGACATGTACAGTCATCTGATAACAAAGATGGCAGCCTTGTTAATTAAGTCTTGACGTCGTTGATTCTTTTGCTGGGCCCAGACGCCGGGACTGAGCCTTTTGGAAGAACGTTCAACACCAACGACCCGTATTTTCCGATTCCATAGACTCCCGGAGAAGTAGAATATTCCCCCGTAAAATGATCACCCTCGGTTTCGCACCCCACCACCGTCGCCGTCTTGGAGTTGGATACAACAGAGACCTCTCCGGAGAAGATAACGCCATCTATTACCGGTGGAAATTCTCGTAGAAAACTTCTAGCCGTTGAGAATGAAACAACCTGAGAGACGGAGATTAAAAAAAGAAGAACCAAAGCTCCATTTATACCCATTTTCTTTTGTGTGGTCTCTCTGTTTAGGAGTGAACACGATGTTTTTTCGTCGCTGTGTTTATCTGGCGAAGATCCGTGAAAGTGCATACGTATTTGTATATTTGTAAAGTTATATAGAAGGTCAGAGTCAATGGCAGTTGCAGAGATAACGCGGTAAGTGTCGGACTCAAAGGAGCTGAAAGAATAGGTCATTTGTTTCCGGTCCAACTAAAATGTCACTTAGTATTCTATATTAGTAAAACAAATACAATTTTGATGTGGATAAAACGTTTTGAAGGTTCTGGAATAAAATTTCAATACTTTGATGGTAAATATAAAATAAACTCAATACTTGTTAAATTTTAATGGGCAATGCTAATTTCATTTTTGTGGTATTTTTGAAAAAAAAAAAAAAGAAATTAGTTTTTGTGGTATTTTGAGGAAAAATACTTTTTGTGGTAGTTTTGGGAAAACATTATTGGTGGTAGTTTTGGAAAAATAGTTTTTGTGGTATTTTTGGAAAAACAAAATTAAATTAATGATGGTAATTTTGGAATTGTGGTAATTTTGAGAATTATTTAATTTGGATATGAGGATGGGCTTTATTGGGCTATTTTGAACCAAAGTCAAGCAAGCCTTCTTTCCCAAATTAGTAATTACCGTTTAGAGACCTTAATTATGCTTCTGAAGCAAACAGAAGGTTTCTGTATGTGACTTTTATTTGCTTTGTCTCCTTGGCAGTTTACTTTTCCGATTTGCCTTTCATCGGTCTTCGGGACGTTGACCTTCGAGCTCGTTACAGCGGGAGGTCCCAGTCTCTCCCTCTCTCGTGGAAATGGCAAGCAGATTCCGATTAGATGCGGTTGTTTCCGCGATAGTGACAGTTGACCCGCACGAGATTCCAGCGTTGCTCCACTCCTCTTCCTGCTTCTTCTTCGTACCGATCTTTCTCTCCCTGTCTCCATTTTGATTCGTTTTAACGATTGATTTCGAGTGTTCCTTGACCATGCATTGGTTTATTTTATCCACGAGGAGAATTTCAGATTTTGAGCGCGTATTTCGTTGTTCTTCCACTCCGCGATGAAGGGGCAATATCGCTTGGGTTATCAAAGCTCCCTGGCCTGTTCGTAGGATCTCTGTTTCTCACTCTGATTGCTGCTCCTCTTTCCACCTTGATCTTCTCTTTGCCCAATCTGTCCAAATCCAAGGTACATGATCCATCCCCCGATTTCTCGCATTTTCCGTTTTCAAATTTGTTTTTCTACTGTTCGATTCAAAAGGGAATTCTGTAAACTTTTGACTACGCGAGAGAAATGAGATAGTTTCTTGCTGGATTTTCGATAATCTTACGCATGCTTCTCGAAATTTGCAGGCTTTGGTTATAATACACAGATTCTTTAGTCTGTCGCTTGTTCTATGCTTCCTTCTTTGGCAGGCCTCCCCAACAGAGTCTGTGTCATCTAATCCAAAGGTAAGGGTAGGAGACTTGTATTTTATTATCTTCAAAACAAGTCATGTCTTCATGATTTAACACATACTACTGCTTCGAAGGATGCAGTTGAGTCGGCATCCGATCTAACAAATGACCCAAAAGTTGATATCGATGGAGCTAATCCTGCTTCTGGATGGGACAACCATGGCTCGTTTTACATTTCTGTTCGAGTTGGATTTTTCCTTTGGGTATGACTTACTCTTTGCTTTTTGGTTTCATTTTCAAGTCGTCCTAATTAATGTATGATACTTTTGCTATTTCCTAGGTTGCGTTGCTTAATCTCGTTGCTATTTCTTCAACGTGGGCTAGAATAATAGACGTTATGGATAGTGAGGTAGTTTCTGCTGCCCTTTACTTTATTTCGAAGAAGAAGTGGCTTTTGGTTGGAATTTAAAACATTCTTCAATTCAGTCAGGTGCAAGATTGTTTGGTTTTGTTGGTGCTGGTGCAACCCTTGGACAGCTTTTTGGATCGGTGTTTGCTGCTGCGACTGCTTGGATGGGTCCATGTATGCATCTCATTGTCTGATGATGGTTCCATTTACTTTCTTCTGCTTTTATTGTTTCATGACATCTATTTGTTCTTCATTACAGATCTACTTCTATTTGCTGCTCTTTTAATGGAATTTGCTGCACAGTCCTCAAAAGGTATCACCAAGGATAATTCCCAGCCATCTGAGGAGATGTCTCCTCTAAGGTTAGCTAAGCTACAATTGATCCTTCATCTATGTAAGATGAATTTAATTTCAAACCCACCTTTTTAGCTATGTTTCCCCATCTTATGTTTGGAATAATATAGGATGATTATGAAATTGTACAAAAAGCTGAAAAGATATATCTGAAAGTTGAGGTTGGTCTTGGACTTTTGGCAATGCTCGAGTTTGAATGTCAATCAGACAATTGAGTTGAGATGTGTGCGTTGTCAAATTTAGGTTCTGCGATAGTTTGACTCAATTTTGTTCATGGTTGGTCGAGAAGTTGATCTTTGTTACATTTCTCTGTTAGGAAAACTGATAGTGATCATCAAAGTGAGAGAAGACAGGAAGGTTCTTCTCCAAAAGTTTCTTCTCCAAGATCACCTATCTCCACAACTAGACCTCAGCTTTGGGCCATCTTAGACGGAATGAGACTTATACTAGCATCGCCTTATCTTTTGCTCGTGTCTTTGTTCCTTTGGCTCGGTGCGGTCATCTCCTCATTCTTCTATTTCCAAGTAAGAAAATTCTTTAAATTTTATATGATTTCAGGAAACAAGACTACCTAAATCATGTGAATGTATGTATTATCAGATATTGTGACGATGCAATAGTAAGCTTGTCATGTGAGCCATGTCAACCCTGTTAAACAACATAATATCCCCTTGTTACTAGTGCTTGCAAACTTTCTCGCCTCTGATCCGAGCTGTTGTTTTTTAGGAGTTTATAGAACGATTTTGCTGGACTTAACATAGAAAAAGCTGAACTTCTTATGGTCTCACTAATGAAATAAAGTTCACTGCAGAAAGTGAATATAATTGCCACAACAATCAAATCATCCATTGGTCGAAGAAGACTGTTTGCCCAGATAAATAGCTTCGTTGCAGTTTTCATACTGATTGGACAACTGACTCTAACGGTATGTTAATTGTTAAATGCAAGAAAAATTTCACACGTTGATTCACCCACACCATACCTGGTGTTTTTGTTATCATGGTCCACATATATCAGTTCGTATGCTATATCTTACAGGGCCGGATCTTGACTGTAGCCGGTGTCACAGTTGCAATATCTGCATCTCCGTTTGTTGCACTTGGGAATTTGGTTGCTATTGCCGTATGGCCAACTTGGGTTACAGTTGCTGTGTCTGAAACCGTGAGAAAGGTTTGTTTTCTCTTATATCAACCTCTTTCGTGTTGCCCCACTGCTTGATTTCTTATACCTGCGCATTTCGTAGGTGACAACTTATGTTGTAACTAGACCTGGAAGGGAACTCCTGTTCACCGTTGTCTCACAAGACGAGAAATACAAAGCTAAGGTACTGAATGATTCCTTTTTCTCAGTCAGTTGTGCTAAAAGGAAAGCCTATGTTTGTTTGTTTCTTTATTTCTCATTCCATGCGCTGTGGTTTCAGGTGTGCATAGATGTGATTGTTCAACGGCTTGGAGATGCAGCGGCGGCGGGACTATTCGAAGTCCTTACCATTGCTCTTGGTGGTCAAACATCAACTGCTTCACTCTATGCCTTGCCAGTATAATTAAAAGCTTCCTCTTTATTATGAGTTTGGTAGATCACTTTCCATGAAAGAGTAGTTGACAAATTTCCATTGGTCTAACAGGTGTGTTTAGTATGGATAGTCACAGCATATTTCTTGGGGCGGCGACAAGAACAACTGGCGAGATTCCAGGTGGGTTCATCTTGCTAGGAACAAATGTTTTGGAAGAATTGAGATTGGTCATGCAAGAAGATGAGAGGCTTCAACATTCATGTGTAGGAGTTATGGGAAAACAACTTAAACCCGACTGATATGAAGGATCACAAGACGGATTAAGTGGCCCCCATAAATTGCTTCTGTAATGATTCTGGTTGGTTTGCTACTTGCTAATAAATACAGTATATTCTTGTACAAAGGGAAATACTGGAAGAGCTAAGCATCGGATCGCTTTCGCTTACGTGTCATTTGGCGCATAATAGCGCATTTACACGAATTATTGCTAACGTGTTCGGCGCGAACTTATTTATGGGTTGTAAACCAATTAAATTTGGCCAGTTGTGAATCACGCAAATAAAATTTGAGAAATCACAAAAGCATATTTCAAAACCTAAACCTAAATATGTCAACCTTCTTCTTTGTCATCCATCATCCTTCTATAGCCCCACATGGCTTCAAAGCTCGGAACTCTGTAGTGTCCACAAAAACGATTCCCATAATAGCGGGCGAAATCGGAGCAGCTTAAACCGTGAAAACGGAGTTGTGGGAAAGCAATAAAAGCAAAACGGAGTTGTCAAGTTTATGTTAACATGATTGCTCAATAAGTAACCAAGACAGCAGATTCATTAATAGGAAGAATCCAAGTTCATAGAGCCATTACCTTAGCCTCCTTGTTGGGTGCAAGACAAGCATACATTCGTAGTATGTGAGGTGGTGGTGGCTTATGAGTTATGACCAATACCCATCTTAAGATACTGCCTCTCCACCTCAAGGAAAGTCTGCTGAGGCTATAAAGAGACTTGGATGTGACATTTCTGACAGATTCATACATTGAAGCAGAAACTGATCATGATAACCTTTTCTCTTAAAAGTTTATTTTACGTTGGATCTCTTTTAAGGACCACGGTATTTGTTAATTAGCAATCCCTTAACTATTCCACAACTTATAAACTGTCTCAACGCAACCACAAACTTTTTTGAAATTACAAAAAAAACGGGTTTACACTTTCTGACATTTTTGTGACGATGCCTTTTTCATCTCATCTTGTCTTCTTTACACATATCATCTCTCTATGATCAAGAAACTTTTCTGCGATTTCGAAAACTTTGCGGGGTTGGGGTTCTGAGCAGTAGAAGTGCTGCATCTTAGCATTAATGGATTGCTGCTAACGTGCGCTTAAAAAACAGAGGAAACCAGTTATCGCCCAGATAATCCGAGGTGACAGAGAAAAAGAAAATGGATTAAACAAGGCTAACACAAAAACGAGAAACACTTCTAAAGTTACAGAAGAAGGAAACTAAATTAACATCAATTCTCCAACAAAAATCATCTAAAACCTGTACAGACAGCCAAAACCCTCTCCACTAAACTGGTTTGTCTCACAACTCCAGGAGAGAATCGTCTTCCCTGTTTCAGTGAAAGTAAAAGTGAGAACACAAGAAGCAAGAAGAAGGGATTTTGTAAATTAATGTATGGTTCAGACTTGAGAGCTTGTGTAAAAATTACCAAAACTCATGGCCAAAATCATCAGACGAATCATAGTCCTCCTCTTCATGATCGTATCTCTCATAGTCCTGTGTGAAGTACTTAAAATATCAAGTGGAAAATAGTTATGCAGAAGGCGGAAACACGCAGATAGCCTTTCTTTGTTATGTAAGAGAGAAAAAAAACATGACTCTGACCTTGTCAAATTTCCCGACATCTTTCGAATCTGCCTCGTCATCTGCCTGCAAATTGGTCATCACAATGTTCAACAACCTTTGCAATGTGGAAACTGAATGCAAATGTCGCCACTCTTTTACACAACTTAGTACATATAAAACCAAAGAATGTCACAAAACGTTTCATTCGTAAAACCTTAAAGCCTAACTAGTCCAACTCTAAAGCTAGCTCAAGTATGTATATAGCAAATTTGATACAGATGCAAATGATGTTGGTCACATGAAATGGAAGAAAATCAATCAACTAAGAGCAATCCTCCACGTCTCGTTCTTATACTAAGATAAAAGCAAGAATTTGTCAATTTAAATCCAGAGATATGACATACCTTACAAAAACTTTGAGCTTCTTCGTTTAGTTTGCTGCTGTGTGCCAAATCAACTTGTGAAGCACGGTCTATGAATGGTTTCCGTTCCTGGAAAACACGCAAAGATAGATATGCCAAAATCCCTCATATAAATAAGGTTTGCAGCAGGAAAAAATCAGGTCTTTGAGTGTTTATGACTAATACTGATACCTCTTTTGACATGTTCTTCCACACGTTGAAACATATTCTGTTAGCCATAGCATCCCCCAAGTTTCCACCGTAATTTTCCCTGAAATCATCTCTAGAGCTAAAGATAAATAATTACAGGTGAGTTAAATTTACTACGCAGATTCACTTTTCACCATCAATTTTCTTAAATTTTTTCATCTAAACACACAATCCAAGAAATTGAGTAGAAATTAACAGAATCCAACTGAGTGATAGAGGAAGATTTTGGTTACTGTACCAGAAGAAGATGAATGGCGATCTGGGTTCATCTTCAAAGCTCCCGTTTGGTTTCGAGTTATTGTCGATTTTGCCGCTTGAAATGCACTTGAATCTCTTCACCTCCCACTTTCTCTCTCCGCACTCGTGCATATCAAACAGAGCAATCGCGATCATATCACCACATTCTTCACTGAAATAGACCCCAAAACAGAGTATCACGGATCTAGACGAATCCCAAGGAAACCGAAACGACGAAGCAAAAAATTTTGAGCAGTACCATTTCTCAAAAGCGCTTCCATCGGCAGCACGACGAACAGCTTGAACCCTTTTACGGGTTCTCGGCCGAATCACCATTAATGCATCGCTCTATCAAGCTCTTCTTCAATTATTCTATTTCTGACACAGAAAAGGTTAAAACTTTCGCATTACACGAGTTACTGCTAACGTGTGCTTAACAGATAAACGCGCGGGATATAATTGGCGCGTACTTGAAAGTTAAAACGGAGGAAATTCCCCGCTCCCCGAGTTCCCAGATTAATTATATATGATAACCAATCAAATTAAGCCACGTAATCACTTAATTACGCGAATAACAAACGTTCTAAAAGGGGTAATAAAAATCGCAATAGATATTAATGCGAAAATCAAAATACACACTTTATAATAAAAACACACAATAAAGGATCTTCCATTTTTTCGGGGAAGATCAAAATCTTATTCTCTTGATTTAAAAATAAAAAAACGACAAAATCCAATCAGAAAATGACACGTAGGCGAGTAATCAGTTGGTGCTCCCGCAAACCTTCCGGATCTCACCGCTGCTACCGGTCAAAGGGCTAATATCACCCATTTTGATCATCGCCGCCACGAAATCAGAGCTAAAGCTCGACGGGTTGTTGCTGTAACCGCGGACTATGGAGTCGGTGGAGCCACCGTTGAAGAGCTCCTGGTCGGAATGGAGGAGACCTCTCTGAGCCATGAGGTTCTTGAAGTAGTTGTTATCGAAAGAAGCAGGCGAGTTGACGTCCAGTGGAGCTAGGTTCCCGTCGCCGGAGCCGGAAGCTCTTGGGCAAGATCTTTGCCGTAGTGTAGCGAAGGCGGCGTTGATGTTTGTCTCGTTGTAGACTCTTGTTCGGAAGTTCGTGCAACGGGATTGCCCGATCGTATGCGCGCCTGAAACAAGATTATAGAATAGTTTGTTTAATAGTTGACTTCATTTACTGTTAATTACTTTGTCGGTGTTTCGAAACAGTAATCTATATGATTACCTACGTAACTTTGGCTAATAAACAGAAAAGCCGGTGGTGCGTTGAAAATGTGTTGAAAAACAATCATAAAAAACAAGACAGAGTCGACAAAAATCAAAAACACGATCAAATTAATTTATTTTGTGTCGAATCTGTTGACCCTTAGTCCTTTGAAATGTTTTTTTTTTTCATGATTCCTATTTCCTTTTTTATAAACCAAGTCGGTGAAAGAAAAAAAGTCAAAAACTTAAGCAATAATAATTTTTTTTTTTTAAATTCACAGATTAGAGAAAAAAAAAAATATTTATTGCTTTATTTGAAAAATTGCAATCAATTAACCTTAATCAAACGATTAATTAAAAGGAAGCTTCTTTCTTGGTTGCTTTAATTTATTTATTTCTTGGTTTTTTTTGTTAAAATATTTATTTCTTGGTTGCTCAATCTATGAAACAAATAGTTGCATATATATATATATATATAATGCAAAAAAAAAAATAAGTGTAAGAAGGGAAGTGAAACGGACCGGAGAGAGCAACCATATCTCTGGTGGAGAGTCCAACGGCGCTGAAACTACTAATAAGCTGGCTAAGACTCGAAGTTGGCGCCGGAATGTTATTATTCGCGGCGGCTTGACTCGCCGTTCTTGCATCTCTTCTTCCCACTTTCACATTCCAATTCGGCCCTCCAAGCTTCAACGAGAAAAAGGACGAATATTTTTGACCGGTTAGTCTGTTAAATTTGCAAAACCTGACTAATTAAGAGAGGAAATGGAACTTACGAGTACGACGGAGTCTCTAGCTGCAATGGCTAAGATATCAGCACAAGACACAACCCCGGGACATGCGTTTTCAACCGCTGATTTGATGTTGTCGATCACATTAAACCCGCGAGCAGAATTGCGGTTTGGGTTAGCGTTTTGTTCTCCCGTAAAGCTTGATGTGTCATCTAGTAGAATCGAGCCGTCGCATCCCTATATATATGTAAGTTATTAGTCTTGTGAGTATGACTAGAAGGAAAGACAATAAAAGAAACCAATATGCTACTTTTCTTGGAATGCAAGGAATATGTATAAAAAAAACTTACGTTGACGAAGCAATCGTGGAAGAAGAGACGAAGGATGGATGCACCCATTCGAGGCTGGCTGTTAACAGCAGATCTAACGGTTGATTGGACGGTGGAGAGAAGATTAGGGCAAGAGGTTGAGTAAAAATTTGTCGTGAGCTGTGCTTCGACGACGTTATTGTTATCACCTTGCAATGAAAGTGTAATGGTGAGAACCAAAACGGCAATAAGTTTATTTGAAGCCATGATTGAGTAAGTAAAGACTTGAATAGACTTAGAGTTGATTTATTGTACTTGACGAACAAAGCTTAACGGAATCGAGGTTTATATAGAGACGTGAAGGATGTTCTAAAGTGAAAGATAGGTCTTAGCAAAAAAAGTGAAAGATAGGTAACCTAACGCGTTGAAAAATGTGTATGGTTTCTGTTATTTATTTTGCATGGAAATATATATTTTAGTTATCTACGTCGGAGAGAGAAGCCAAAACAAAATTTGTCAGCGGTAATACTATTTACCATGATGTCAAGTAAATGTATAGCCATCAAAATTAAATCGAAGTCTTCATATAGTTGACTTGGAATATGATGAGAAATTAAGAGAACAAAAAAAGGGGTTAGTAATTTAGTATGCTTTGATCGTGATAAGCGTGAGACTGTTAATTTTAAGAATAAATTGTTAGTTTTAACTTCTAAATAATTTTTTTGGGGTTAAAAAGTTAGTTTTAAATATAACCAGCCGTCTAAACTTAATCGTTGAGACTGTGTATTAACTAAGTGAGCAGGGGTAATATACTTTTTAATCGTTGTCATATTTTAGGAGCTTTTGCTTGAGTTTTTTTTTTTTTTGTTGTAAACTCCAGTGTCAAACATTTGTGTGTAACGTCTTATTAGTTCATTATTTGATAGTCATATAAACTTTCCTTTACTGGCGTATAAAAGAAGCAATTATTTGCAACGCGTCTTCTTTGAAATAGAGGCCGAAAGCATATTTGTAAATCTTTGTAAATCTGGTTATCTCGACATTAGAGGAAGAAAAAAAGTTACAGAAGTGGCAAGAAATGGTTTACTTTTTTCTAATCACGACATCTTATATATCAAAATCATGATAGATATTTGGAATATACATATGTAGCTGCCTCTCTAACTGCATGTAATATTCTTTGTTTTCTTAATTCTTAAATGACAACAAATGGAAGACAGAATTAAAATCATTAATTCATGATTTGAATATATAAATTCGACAGTTAATGATGGCTTATCGAAAGGTTAATCACGGACGTGAGAAGACCTTCATGATTAAGAAACAGTTACGATTGGCGTATAAATTATACTGAGAAAATAGTGTACTTTGAGTTATACCGTGCAGCAAGAAACAAAGCACGTTAAAGTCGCTATAACTAATAGTCTAATTAGTTTGGTTGATTTTGATGTCATAACTAATTAATACTTACTACTTACTCTGTCCCAAATTATATCGTTTAGGTTAGAAGTCATAATAATAAAATATCATGTATCAAAAGTCGCCTTCTACAGTTAAATATTAGGGATTAGACATGTTTTCTATAACATACAATGAAAATATGCAGAGAAGAGTTTGTTAGAGAGAGTTGTCAAGAATAGTGGCCTGTCTTTTTAATTTAATACCTTTGACCAAACATTTGATTTTATGGAAAGGCAAATTGTTTTTTTTTTTTTTTTTTTTTTTTTTNTTTTTTTTTTTTTGACATCGAAAGGCAAATTGTTTATATTCCAATTCCCAGCAATTTTTGATTTTGAACAGTTCCCTGCAAAGTGTCTATATTCCTTTGATTAATATTCGTAAAAACATAACATTGCATATTTCCATGAAGCTTAGCTGTAGTGTTTTTCTGTTTTGCTTAAAATTGTAATTAATCCTCGCAAAGTCAGTTAATTATCCATATTTTGAGTTGAATTTTTGTCTATGCTTTATAAATTTCAAGCAAAATAAATCGTACAGTGTATACTTGATACTTCTAGCATGAAGATCTTTCTCGTAAAACATATTTTATTTTATTTTTGTTCGAATTTTTAAAATATGGATTAATAGAACAAGAGAGTCATATACTTTTACACTACGCGGCTTTTACTTTTACAAAGGAAGGAGGCGCACGCCTGTCACTTTCCAGTTTAATAAGGAATCAAACTAAGTGAAATTTTTTAAAAACAAAGCAACTCTCAAGTTAGATACCCTCTCCGGTCTCATTTTCACACCGACCTAAAATAACTTCAATAATAAAAAGTTCAGCAAACCCACTTTAATAATCAAGAAAAACCCTTCTAGATAATTTGATTTACTCTTTTTTGTTATTTTTGGCTTTGGGTCGTCGTTTGAACAAAACGTTTACTATTACAAAACCACAAGGATATATTACAATCACGTTCGCTAAAATTATGATGACATTGCAACTTTATTTCATGAGCGTTCTATTGAACGTTGTTCTTAGGTTAAAAAATGTTTATTTAAAATTTTAGTTAGATATATTTTGTAGTCCTCATTGCCAATATAATTACCACTATATGAAAAATACATGAATATAGATAAGAACCAGAGAAAGAGACATGATTCAAAATCATTTTTTTTTGTTGTCAATTCTCTCATTTATTATATTAACGAATATATCAAGATTGCCTCCGTTGGTTAACAGCTTCAAATTAAGAAAACATATGAATCTCCTTGTTAGAGTCAATAATGGAAAAAGTTGTTAGAGTGAGTAATTGCTATAGAGAAATTTTAAACACTCTCTGCAGCATATATTGAAGATTATCCTTTGAATAATCGATTACACAGAAAATGCCAAATTAACTTAATTTAGTCGCAGCATGAATGATGGCATGATATATACTGATGTAACTCTTAACAATAAAATTACACATGTTGAATAATACTAGAATAAATTGATTTTTGGATGTAGCGGTAATTAATTAAAGATAAACGTAGAACCAGAATGAAACATAGCAAAAGTCTACTTACTTCGCGATTCAATTGGCATTTTAAAGGGGAGTTACACCACTAGCTACTTTGGAAATGAGACGTCGCGCGTGCAAGCTACTCAAGAGGATTACTCTTAATTCCTAAGCCATTAGTGCATATCTAAGCTTACTAATAATCTAACATTTTTCAAACGGGACCAAGTCAACCATATATGTCGTTTTCCATTATCTTAGTCAAAGAGAGAAAAAAGAAGTTAAAGTTTGTAACATCTTTGAGATCATTATATGCTTTTATATTATAGTTTTGGATATGAATATTTGACTGTAACCAAGATGCTGAAGATTCATTTATACATATATTCTTACCAGCAACACTTCGGTGGGATGAAGACCCTATAACCTATTCAAGGTGAACACTTTGGGTGGGTGGTGGGTTGGGTAGAAGAAAAATATGGAACATTGCCAAAAATTTCTTTTGGCCTTCTTCATACAGTATATAGAATATTGATGCTACTCGTATGAATATTATCTATTAATAGCAACCACATACGAGTCAAATACATATTTTATAGGGCCAGGTGTGTGAATGCCACAAAAGAGATGAGGTTTTCGATTTATAATTATATTGTAGGGGAGGGGTATATGCGTATATTAATGTTGGTTCAATTATCGGACATGGGCCATGTATAATATTTTAACATTTGGGTCTGGTTTCTTTATGATTTTTGATGTTTTGGATTAAACTATTACATTTGGGCCTGATTCATAACGTGTTTTCGATTAACTATTACATTTGGGCCTGATTCATAACGTGTTTTCGAATACATTTATAACGTTTACATTCTTGTAACTAAGACATTTGGCAATAGCGGAGACGCTTTTTTACCCGAAAAAAACTTCTCCTTTCGATGTCTCTCTATCAGTTTCTCATCGTTTACTTCGATTGATTATAACATATCTTATCCTCTGTGAAATCCTTCTCCGAATTAGACCTTAGGTTGTCTCTTTCGTTATTGGTTTCGCTGTAATTGTATTCAATTCGGATCCTGGGCATATAATTCGCTTCAAAAAGTTTCAAATTCGAATTCGTCCGAAATTAAGGTTTCTTTCTCATTTTTTTTTTTTGTTTTCCATCGTCTTTTTGTCAAAGTGGAAAACTTTATTCGTTTTGAATGTGTTCGCGGGCGAAATCTCTCTCAGTTGAATCGCTTTCACATTTCTGCTTTATGGGTTTTCATAATTCGCTGGCAATGTCTAATCTTCCAAGCACGTGTCCTAGCTTTTCTCGGTAAAGCGTTTGCCTTTACTTTTCTTTTCCTTTTTTTGTTCCCGGGACGAGAAAATGGGTTTGAATGATAAGATTGAGGGATCTAGTGGTAATGGTAGTGAAAAAGCTAGGGTTTCATGTCCTCCCGGTCTCTCAACCTCTAATCAGACTCTGACCAGTGAAGAGAAATCTAGTAGATTATCGGAGAATTCGTTGCCTGATAGGATTAAGCTTCTGAGATTCGGTTCCGCTTCTGCTAAACTCAAGAGAATGACAGAGGAAAGAGACGAGGTTTCACGCTCAGTGAACACCTCAAGCAACCACAATCTCCGCGAAAGAATCAGTGTAATGTTTTCACGGGAAATCGAGTGGGCTTCCGTGATGAAAATGGGCAAGCAATGGCTTAGAAACCCGTTGAACATGGCTCTTTTCTTGTGGATCCTTGTGGTCGCTGTCTCCGGTGCGATTCTATTCATGGTTATGACCGGTATGTTGAACAGCGCTTTGCCCAAGAAGTCACAGAGAGACGTCTGGTTTGAAGTCAACAACCAAATCCTCAACGCGTTGTTCACTCTCATGTGTTTGTACCAACACCCGAAGCGGTTTTACCATCTCGTGCTTCTCTGTAGATGGAAGCAAGACGATGTCACAGCGCTCAGGAAGGTATACTGCGAGAAAGGGACTTACAAGCCTAACGAGTGGATCCACATGATGGTTGTTGTTCTTTTGCTTCACTTGAACTGTTTTGCTCAGTACGGGCTATGCGGTCTTAACTTAGGCTACAGGAGATCAGAGAGACCAGCCATTGGTGTGGCTATATGCATATCTGTTGCAATAGCAGCTCCTGCGGCTGCTGGTTTGTACACTATTCTAAGCCCACTTGGGAAAGATTACGATCCTCAAGGAGACGAGGAGAATCAAGTGGAACAAGGTTCGGTTAGTAGTAGTAATCGGAAGTTGTCTCTGGAGAGAAGATATTCGTTTGCTTCTGCAGATGTGAGCGATCCTGAATGGAGCGGTGGAGTTCTTGATATATGGGAAGATATATCACTGGCGTATCTCTCTCTGTTCTGCGGTTTCTGTGTGTTTGGTTGGAACATGGAGAGGATTGGATTTGGGAACATGTATGTTCACATTGCGACTTTTGTTCTCTTCTGTTTGGCTCCTTTCTTTATATTCAACTTGGCTGCGATAAACATTGATAACGAGATGGTGAGGGAAGGACTTGGATACACCGGGATTGTGCTCTGCTTGTTTGGTTTGCTCTATGGTGGTTTCTGGAGGATTCAGATGAGGAAAAGATTCAAGTTATCGAGTTATAACTTCTGTTGCGGGAGGCCTGCGATTGCTGATTGTACGCTGTGGTTGTTCTGTTGCTGGTGCTCTTTAGCGCAAGAAGTACGGACTGCGAATTCGTATGAAGTAGTGGAGGATTCGTTTTGCAAGAGAAGGGAAGAGGAGAGCAAGATTGGTGAGGTTTTGGTATCTCCGTTGCCTCGTGAAGACTGTGTGATTGACCCGGAGAAGATGGCTACGACGGTGGCTAGTTCTTCTCTTAGCTCGAGCGGACCGGAAGAAGCATCTTGCTTGGGTGATAAAAGGGATGAAGCTGTAAGTCCACCTTCTCCTCCATTCATACACAGAGAAGCTAGTTAGAACCTCTTAGAACCGGATGTTGGTTCGATTTTTTCGGTTTGGGCAAAATAGTAAACCATGTAAAACCAGATCTTCTTTTAGTATGGATTAGTATGAGAGTTTCTTTTATTTTTGGGTTAGGGGATAGGTAAAACATTTTGTTTAAAAGGTTTTGGAGTAGTTGAAATTCATGTTCTTTCCCCAAAAACAGAGATTGACCAAATACACCAACATGGAAGTGATTGATAAGTAAATTGATAACAAACTCAGTACGAATCACACTAATGATAAAGTTGTAGACCAATGTCGAAAACGTAGTAGTAGTAGTATATATACATTGACATGGATTTATTCTCAATCAAATGCTGCCAAAACAAGAAAAAAACGTAGAAAATGGTATTATTCAGATGAGAAAAAAATGTTTTTTTTGAAGAAAACAAAAAGGATTAGATAATGACAATGTACTTCTGGTGTCGTATGTGCCACTTTCTCGTAAAAATATTAAAAAGGAGAAAAAAGAAATTGAATTAATGAATTGATCCTCTCTGGCTTAAACCAAATATTTGCAAACCCTATTTCGTTGAATGGGAAAATCGATCCTAAGTAGGGTCAGATTCGCAGAATTGGCCATAAGACTCTCTTCCGACAATCCGAGCAGACCAACTCCTCCTCGGAACAAAGTCTTCGTAAAGAAGACGAGAGACACACACCTCCACGATCACTCCAATCTGGTTAAGCTGGAGAAGGCGGGATCGCACTCGGGTTCGAATCCCGCTCCGGCCTCGGATCCGAATCGGGTTCCGCTTGCTCAGGTCGTCGAGGATTGCGTCAGACGGTGGTTCCAGGATACGCTCAAGGAGGCCAAAGCCGGCGACGTCGGTATGCAGGTCTTGGTCGGACAGATGTATTGCAGCGGCTATGGCATCCCCAAAGACGAACACAAGGTTCACTCTTTTTTTTTTTCGAATTTTCTAAATTTGTTTCTGTCTGATTACTTTAGCTTTTTTAGGCAGTTCTTAGCGATTGATTCGTTATTGGTGGCTGATTTGTCTACTAGAGTTTAAACAGGGATCTGATTCCTTGTCTCTGTATGTACATTGTATGTTGACAAAGGTGTTTTGGTCGTGATTTGTAGCTAATTGGTCTAGCAGCGTTTGGTTTGGATTGAAGATGTAAGTTTTTTTTTTTTTTCCTGATATAGAATTTGGTTTTCATCTGTCAAGGGTCGTGCTTGGATTAACAAAGCTTCAAGAACTCGATCATCAGCTTGGCAAGTGAGTGATAAGCCTCCAGGTATATAAACAATAGAAACTTTTATTAAATCATTGTTAAGATTCATTCAATCTTCATTTTTGTTCACTGTGAGTTCTGTGTTTTTGGGGTTTGCTTTTAATCCAGGTTATAATGCGAGCGATTCAGATTCCAATGATAAGAAAGAATGATGAGGACCTTTTGAATGTTTGTAATCCTTCAATTGCCAGTGACTTTGATTTGTTAGTTTCTCTCTCTCCTCTCTCTCTCTCTTTCGTTTGTTTAATCTTCTTGCTGTATTCAAATTTGAAGCTTTGGTATCATTTCAGTGGTAAAAAAATGGCTAATTTATCATCTTTGTCAATGTTAGTACCACGTAATGAAGCTATTTAATGATTATGTCCAATCGATTTGTGGGGTTGAATGGAATGAAAAGATAAGATTTTGCAAATCTTTATGATCAAGTGTTCGCATCTCTGTAGGGATGGATCTTGTTTTTGGATGACACTATTGTTTATTTTCCACAATTCGCATCGTAGATTGGTTCCATGATCCCAAGTATCCAACTGTAATTAAGTACGTGTTACATTGATGAATTCCATGAGTGTTCATTTCCTCTAATTTCCTATGCTTTTTCTTCCTTTTTTCTGTCAACAGTTTCTTATACTTTACATTGAACTTGCTTGGTTTTACCATGTTTGAAAAACTGTTATCATGTAATTTAAATTACCAAAATTACACAAATCGTTTAACATCAAAGGGTATTTTGCGTTTTACATCTTGAACTGGTTTGATCATATATGGATAATCTAAACGGGAGAACAAATTAATCCAAATAAATAGAAAAGGTGAAAATATTATATGGACGGCTGAAGTAAAATGAAGGAAAAAACGAAAAAGTAAAAGACTTTTTGATCTCTTTTATCGAACGCGGCAATCAAAAACAATTTTGTCTATGCGAGTGGAGGCCAGTGAGGCTCTCTATTAACAATTTCTCCCCATCCTTTACGCAAAGAATCCCATTCTTCTTCTCTCTCTTTGTCGTTTTATAACATAAAATCCTATATATATGTACATATGTGGTTGATCCTTCTAGTTTCTCTCCACAACAAAACCAAATTTCCATATACTCTCTTTTTCTCTGCCTTCTAACTCGAAGAAGAGAGTTTACAAGGAATTGCGTGAAACGAAGTCGTTTTACTCCCCCAAGAAGAGTTTGCGTGATGGCTAATGTAAGTGTGATCTTGTACACCGGTTTGCTTTATTTCATCATCAAGCTTTTCAAACTGAGTGGAAATGTTTGCTAGTGTACAACAACATCTTAGAATTCAACACTTTCTAATATGATTATTTGAATTAATTTTTGAAAGGTTGTGGAGATGAAAGTGAATTTGCATTGCGACGAATGCATCAGGAAGATACTGAAAGCCATTAAGAAGATAGAAGGTAACCATTGTATTGTTCTTCTCCTAAACCCTTCCCTTCAAAATGGAGTCATACCTTGTAGTGTTATTATTATCGATTATGGTTACTTAACAAGATGTATATCACAGATATAGAGACATACGATGTGGACACCCAGCTCAACAAAGTGACGGTCACTGGGAATGTAACAGAGGAACAAGTCATTAGGGTGCTTCAAAAAGTGAGGAAAACTGCTGTTAAATGGGACCAAGACAATCAAACCCTCTCTGCGACCTAGAGCCTTTTTTTGCTTTCCTAAGATTTGTACTTTCCTTGAGCATAGTTAGGTGACTATATGTATGTATTCTCAGTTTTGGTCGTTGTTTCCATGCATTTGTTGCAGAATCCATGTGAATTAGCTACAAAACACTACATAGTTATTTTCGAGTGCACTATAGACTACCTCTTTTGCATGCATAATAATAAGATGCGATTTGGATCATGTCTTTCAGCAACTTGTTATAGATGTTCAAACCTTGAGAGAGTTGTTATTCATGAAATCATCCAAGTTTTATTCAACAAAAACGCAAAGAAGCAACTTTTCCGCTTCTATTTTGAGTGTTGCGAAAACAAACAGTCAATTGTAAACATTTAGAGAATGGAACAACGAAGAAAGAATTGGATTCTTGTATAGTCAGAAAATCTCCATGATTAGAACCGGTGCTCCAGCTTCTCTTGTTCTTGGTAGTATTGAGCATACCTGCGTTCATTTGCAACATCAAAATATGAGCATCGGAAACAGAACAATGATTGAGAGTATATAACCATGCGTGTCGACATTACAATATGCATATGAACCAGATATTGGCTAATTTGTATGAAAGAGATAATAACTAAAGATAAAGTAACTCGTTACAATTCCGCTCTAAACCAATATCTGAATATAATCTAACTTTTTGGTTCATCACATAAACACATCTCTAATTAACTCAACAGCATCGACAAGCTCACACACTACTATCTCAACATTCATTTAACGTTCAGAAGATTCAGGAATTTTGTTCAATGTCTCCGCAGAAAAGTAACTAAAGCCTCGAATTCGACACTAATCTATGAGAATTCTTCATGAGTCAATAACTCTAAAACCATTTGTGCTGTCATGTCTTACACAATCACAACCTAATCGAATCTACAATATCATCGAACAAACAGATTGAAGAACGTCATAGTAAGTCGAAGAACATCATGATCACCAGGTAATAAATCTCAAAACGATCGATCCACAGATTGATCTACCAATTCATAGGGAGAGATATGGAGAGAGAGAGAGAGAGCGTACGAGTAGGTTCCGATGACGGGAGCGAGGAGGAGAATAGTGCTGATCCAATTCTCAGAGACCTTGTGGTGGATCTTCTCCGGCAGATCCTTCCAGAGACCAGTCATGATCTTCTGCTGAAACGGCGACAACGCGTACACCACCGCCTTCAATTTCACCGGCTGCTTTCCCATTTTCGTCGTCTTCTTCCTCCAATAGTCTTCTCAGGCCGGCTATATGCAGCGTCTCAGCATCAAAACGCCGTCGTTTTATGCTAACGTTCTGCTGAATAAATTTGTTTTCCTAGGGGTAGATTGTTTTTAGTTTCTTAAAGGGCTTCTCATAGATTAGGCCTTTAAGTTCAAAATGGGCTTAAAGGGCTTCTCAAGATGTTGATCTAGTACACGTGGACGGCGAATGCTGCATTGCATAGTGAGGTCTTTGGTGTGGGTGTTTACATAGGATCATAATGTTAACACGGAAACCGGCCAGGTTGCTTAAAAAGAAATCAATCACCGTAACTCATACGCGTCTTCCATCCACGCGCCTTCTTCGTCCCCGAGTTCCCTACGCGCAGCCGTGTGATGGCCAATCCACCAACTTTACCGATCTCAGACCATTCCGGTGGTTCCCAATCTCAGCAAACCGTCGCTACATCGGCGTTTCGCACGTTCCTCTCTCGCCTATCGGCGTCGATCCGCCAAAGCCTGTCGCAGCGACGGCCGTGGTTGGAGCTCGTAGATAGGAGCGCGATTTCACGGCCGGATTCTCTCACCGATGCGTATTCTCGGATCCGGAGGAATCTCCCTTACTTCAAGGTGAACTACGTGACGATCGTCTCCCTGGTGCTCGCGCTCTCGCTCCTCTCCCATCCGTTCTCTCTCCTCGTTCTCATATGCCTCTTCGGCGCGTGGATCTTCCTCTACCTTTTCCGTCCGTCCGATCAGCCGCTGGTCATTCTCGGCCGTACGTTCTCAGATCGCGAGACGCTTGGAGTTTTGGTCCTCCTGACAATCGTCGTCGTCTTCCTGACCAGCGTCGGTTCTCTATTGACCTCCGCTCTGATGATCGGCTTCGGAATCGTATGCTTACACGGCGCCTTTAGAGTCCCGGAGGATCTTTTCTTGGACGAACAGGAACCTGCCAACACCGGATTATTGTCTTTCCTCAGCGGAGCCGCCACCTCCGCCGCAGTTGCCGCCGCATCAACTCCTGTGTCAGCTCGTGTTTGATTTGGCAAACACAAACCAAATTGGCAAATTCCTCTGAAACGAGTAGGGTAATCAATCACTCTTCTTCGTAGACAAACTCAATCTCTATGATTGTTTATTTTACTCTTTTTTTTCTGAACATTAATAGATGGGAATGTAGATTTGATCTTCTTGGTTCTTATTCAAGGGATCAAGTTTCTGAAGTTTTGACCATGATTCGAACATATAACTTATATTATTCAACACTATACTCTTTTTTTACACCTTTGCTTGTGACATCGATTTGGCTGTACATAAACATGAACACAAACTTTGGAGCTAAGCTAATTAGAACGAATCGCTTGAGGAATCTCCCTTGATACATTTATTAAACTAGAACCTATTCAAACTCCATCCAGTTTAAGTATAGCCAAAAAGTATGTGAAGTAGGAAAGTAGAAGAGGAATGATAATTGCGCAAGAACCTATTCAAATTCCATCCAATGACATATTTAAAAAAGAAAGATGTTTTCTTGTGAAATTCGTGTTGAAATGTCAATTAATTGGTTCTGAAGTAAACGGCAGGATTTTACCTCAATTTGGTACGGTTAGTTTAAGTACCCGACCAAAAATGTCAGTGTCACACCGACTATTCTCACAAATTCCGGGTAGATTACTTTTGTTTTTGCTATGGAAAATGACAGAGAAATAGCGTAGCATAGAAGTTTATCGTGAATGTTAGTTAAAATGCATAATGAAAGATTTGAATTCTTCAAGAGAAAAGGTGACTTTGTTATTGGCAGTTAGTGATTGTTTGAGTGTTACACTCTATTAAAGTGCAATGCATGTATATGTTTGTTAAGATGAAAACAAAAGCAATCATCAGATTATTAGACTAATAGGACCGCTTCATCTTTGAACATCTGAATATTGAATCTGAGTTCACACTTCAGAACCAATTAATCGACAATTACTTATACAAAATTAAATTACTAATATATATTTTACCTTGGTATTAAATTATCAGAATCTTTTTTTTACTGATGATGAACGATGAATGATGTCTAATGATCTTTTGATTTGCTAAGACAGAGAAACTTGGGAATACAGGAAGAAGCTTGAGACATAAGCACTAAACGTGATATGAAATGACTCAAGTTCAGTTCAACTAAACTTTGTTGAAATATGCTAAGTGTTGGGTGCAACAACTTTCCCTTAACTAGTCTTTTCTCCCTTTCAACGACTCGAGTTCTCTTCTCAATTTCGGTTTTACAAAGTTTCTTGGTTTAAAACGTGGAATATCGAGTTTCCAAATTAAGAACGATAATGCAATATATAAAGTACTATTCGCAAAACTTAATTATTATGTTCCATGGTTTAGCGTTTGTTTATAATATCACCTTTTATTATAACTAAAACAAACTTCGGGAATAGTGGAATACTAGCTAGTATCATTACTTTCTCTAACATCCGGAGTTTTGTTTGGTACATGAATCATATTCATGCGTTAGGTGTTTAATCTAATCCTATGTCAATTTAGTTTTAAGGTTGATTTAAAAAAAATTAAACCATGTTTTTCGATGAAAAGTGTGAAAGGAAGCAAGAAAAACATAGCCAACGAACTGATAAAGACACTTATATATGTTGGTGACCGGTAATTTTAGTTTTCTTTTGAATAATCAGAACCTAATTTTTCCAAACTCCATAAAAATTAATAAATAACTCATATGTAATTTAACTATAAAAGGCATGTTTCCCTCTTCCAAAATCACTCAAACACTCCCTCTCTACTTAATCACCTCATAAACCTTAATCTCAAAGTTTTCAAAAGCTCGAAACTTAAACGCACGCTAACTATGGCGACCGTTCTCACATTCTCTTCTTCCTTATTATTCTTTTGTTCCCTCCTCTCCGCTTCATCGATTATGGCTAAAGTTCAACACCATGATTTTGTGGTACGTCCTCTAAATAAATAATAAATAATGCATGCCCTTATTGATGATTACGTTCATTAAGTATATCTAATTCCATTATTTATTTGTGGGACTGTGTGTGCAATCATGTAGGTACAAGAGACGCCGGTGAAGAGGCTGTGCAAGACCCGTAACGCCATCACCGTTAACGGAATGTTTCCGGGGCCCACGCTCGAAGTCAACAACGGCGACACTCTTGAAGTCAAAGTCCATAACCGTGGCCGCTATAACATCACCATCCACTGGTACATTAGACTTGCACAATTATACTACGCATAACTATATTTTGAGACAATACTGTTGTCCAAAAATAACATAAATTTTATAAGATTCCAAAAATACCATTGAAGATGTTTCTACATATACACTTTTTTCAACGTATGAAGGATTTTTAATATTGTTTGTTACGACTTACGACATACAGTACCAAATTTTAAAGTTTGTTTTTTTTTTTTTTTGTTCAAACCTTCTTTTGTTCAAAGTTCAAACCTTATTTTAAAGTTTGTTTATGTATATGATAAAAACGAATAACAGGCATGGAGTGAGGCAGATAAGAACTGGATGGGCTGATGGGCCTGAATTCGTGACCCAATGCCCGATCCGACCCGGAGAGAGCTACACGTACCGTTTCACTATCCAAGGTCAAGAAGGGACATTGTGGTGGCACGCTCACAGCTCCTGGCTCCGAGCCACCGTCTACGGTGCACTCATCATCCACCCAACCCCTGGTTCCTCTTTTCCTTTCCCTAAACCGGCCCGCCAAACCGCTCTCGTTCTCGGTATACCATACCGGATTTTGTCCCCTATTTGATCCACAATTTTGTTGAAATTTCAAATCTAAATTTTCAGTTTTTATTTCTTACCGATTGGTTTTTAATTAGGGGAATGGTGGAACGCAAATCCGGTCGATGTAATTAACGAAGCGACACGAACCGGAGCTGCTCCAAATATATCCGACGCTTATACCATCAATGGCCAACCTGGTGATCTCTATAATTGCTCAGCCAAAGGTAAACCAAAAATTAACAATATCAAAGTTAACAACATTTTAGGTGTTTCAATATTGAAATACAATAAAGATTTTTCTAAAATTGGGAATGCAGAGACGGTTGTGGTACCGATAAATTCAGGGGAAACAAGTCTTCTACGAGTGATCAACGCTGCTTTAAACCAACCGCTATTTTTGACGGTGGCTAACCACAAGCTCACGGTGGTTGGAGCCGACGCGTCCTACCTCAAACCATTCACCACAAATGTTCTTATGTTAGGTCCGGGTCAAACCACTGATGTGCTCCTAACCGCCGACCAACCGCCCAAACGCTATTACATAGCAGCAAGAGCTTATCAAAGCGCCCAAAACGCACCGTTTGACAACACCACAACTACAGCCATTCTCCAATACAATAAAACGACAACAACTTCTCCACCAATCGTGCCGGTTTTGCCTGCCTTCAACGACACGAACACCGTGACGTCATTCTCCAGAAAATTCAAATCTCTCCGTAACGTCGTCGTACCGAAGACAATCGATGATAATTTGTTCTTCACTATCGGTTTAGGTCTCGATAATTGTCCCAAGAATTTCCCTAAAAGCCGGTGCCAAGGCCCAAACGGGACCCGGTTTACTGCCTCCGTGAACAACGTTTCGTTTGTTCTACCGTCGAATTTCTCGCTTTTGCAAGCACACTCCAACGGCATTCCCGGCGTTTTCACGACGGATTTTCCGGCTACACCGCCGGTTAAATTCGATTACACCGGAAACAACATTAGCCGGGCTCTGTTTCAGCCGGTTAAGGGTACTCAAGTGTATAAACTCAAGTATGGATCAAGAGTTCAGGTTGTTTTACAGGACACGAACATTGTTACGTCGGAGAATCATCCCATTCATCTTCACGGTTACGATTTCTACATTGTCGCTCAAGGGTTTGGTAACTTTAATCCCAAGAAAGACACTTCTAAGTTTAACCTTGTTGATCCTCCACTGAGAAACACCGTGGCTGTTCCTGTTAATGGATGGGCTGTTATCAGATTTGTTGCGGATAATCCAGGTAAATTAACAGAGTTAATTACGATTGATTCTTGAATTTGTTATTTGATTTGGGAAATAATGTTTTATCTTTTGGGTGATGAAACAGGGGTTTGGTTGATGCATTGCCACTTAGATGTTCATATCAAGTGGGGTCTAGCTATGGCGTTTTTGGTCGATAATGGTGTCGGAGAATTGGAGACTCTTGAAGCTCCTCCTCATGATATACCCGTTTGCTAGTTTCAGCATCATTATCATTATCAAGTTACCATTTTTCAAAAAAAAAAATTGTAGGTCCAAAAACGGAGGCATTTTTGGAAGAATATTCAAATTCTTGTATTGTATTGGATTAAGGAAGATAAATCTCGTTTGCATAGATAATGTATGTGTTCAATGTCTATCAGTCCATATTGTTTTTGCTAGCGTTTCAAAGAAACTCGAAATTTCAGCCTAATGATCCGAACATTAATGGGCCTTTTTAGCGTAATGGGCTTTAAGAAACGCAATAGCGCAGCTGCCTCATGTCCCAGAAAAAAGTGACATAAAAAATGGATGCTAATTTGACTAAGGCCCACACAATATGTGGACTTAAAGAACGTAGGCGCGTAGGGTGACGCGAGCAATGGCGTTAGAGACACGAAGTCGATGAAGTGGCTACGGTATCAAAAGGACACACGACGCACATGCAAAGGCTATGGCTGTCTACTGCTCCTAACAACTTGTAATTACCTATATATTATATGTTTATGATCCCTCCTGCTCTGGTCGAAGTTGAGCCACCCAAGTTTGAGCTTCATCCATTGACACGTCTCTTGTAAACTAATATTTAATGCTTTTCTTTTCTTCCTGATATTTAATGTCTAGTGACTTTTTAAAAAAGAAATGCAATATAATAAAATCAGCAGTTTTTTCCTCGGTTTTATTGATTAGTTCTATCTATGTAGACTGGAAAGTGGAAACCGGTTGCATTTTGCATTTTATAATAGAGATAAACAGTTTTGAAGGAAAAAAAGAACACTGACTATATTTGGCAGAAAACGGTAAGATTATAAGACCAAAAGCACACAATTACCCTTTTTATAATTAGAAACCAACGTTATACAAATTTGACATTTATATTTTAAAAATTAGGTTTATAAAAGGTGGCAAAGCCGAGAGCAATCGAGAAAGAGCAGACGACAAGTAACGAGGAGAGCAGCTGCCACAATTTTCTGGTGTTGTCTGTGACAGTGTGAATAATAAAATCAAGATATTTCAAAAATAATCATTATTCAAATTTAAAATAATGCAGTTCTTCTGATCTTATCTATAACTTTTTTTAATAAAGGTTTATACTATTTTACTTTTCCGTATCAACAGCGCGTCTTTGCTGGTTCGAGAAGATTCGGGACACTCGTCGATTGGGAAAGACGTCTAAGCCCCAATCTCCGAATCAAAAACCGACACGTCACTATTATCTCGCACAGATTAATAAAATAATATTAGAAATATCTAGAGAAGGCTATAAATATCCCTCGATCCCCTTACCAAAGATATTTTGATTCTGATAAAACTGTCTGACAAATAAAAGAGAGATATCACTAGAGAACACGCGAAAAAGGATTCATCGAAGAAGAAACATTTGCACAAGTCAGTTGGACGGGAAGATACACGAACAGCTGAACAAGAAGGCGATTATTCTCCATACAGAAAGAGAGATTTGATTTCGATCAAAAGTTCGGATTTTGAGATATCGTCCCCAATAGGTATGTTCATTTCTGGGCTCTTACCAAATTATTGTTCTGTTTCTTTGATTTTCTTCCTAAATTGGTCTCGGAAAGGGCTCGTCTTGTGATTACTCGGTGATTCTAGGGTTCTTAGGTTTAGAGATTTTCCTTTTTAGCTTCAATTTTTGCCTTTATCGCGGAGAAATTGAAAAAAACTTAGGTGTTCTTAATTTAGATACCTTCTCCCCTTTCTAGCTCTGATCAAATTGATATGAAATTTAATAAATCTAGAATCAGATTCTACTCTTAATCGACAGAAAGAGCTTAATTTGGGGACCAACGAATTTGTATAAACAGAGTGCAACTCTGATTTGATCCCAATTTCATTGATCATGTGTGTTCGATTAGGAACAATGTCTCGTTACTAGTATTCAGTCGGGCTCGTGTGCTGATATAAAGGTGTTGCATTTTTTCTTTTGTAGATTGTCTTGTTTCTGGGAAGAAGAAGATGGCAGTTTATGATCATAGTGGAGACATCAATAAAACTCAGCTCGATACATCGAGGAAAAGGAAATCGAGAAGTAGACGTGACGGTGTCACTGTGGCTGAGAAGCTTCAGATATGGAAAGAGTACAATGAGACTGCAGAAGAAGCTTCCACCAAGAAACGGAAAGTACCTGCCAAAGGATCTAAGAAAGGTTGTATGAAAGGCAAAGGAGGACCAGCGAATGGTCTATGTAGTTTCAGAGGAGTCAGGCAGAGGATTTGGGGTAAATGGGTCGCTGAGATTAGAGAGCCAAACCGAGGCAGTAGGCTTTGGCTTGGCACTTTCCCGACCGCTGAAGAGGCTGCTTCCGCCTATGACGAGGCGGCTAGAGCCATGTATGGTCCCCTGGCCCGGCTTAATTTCCCTGAGCCCGCTGTGTCTGATGTCGCGAGTACGTCGAGTCAGTCTGAGGTTTGCACGGCTGAGACTCCTGGAGGTGTTGTTGTCAAAACAGAGGATGCAGATTGCGAGTCCAGACCCTTGTTCGGCGAAGCGAAACAGGTGGAGAACGGCGCTGAAGAGATGAAGGAGGAAGTTAAGGTAGATGCTAATGCTAACAAGGACTGGCTGAGCGAGTTCGAGCACAAGTATTGGAACGGAATTCTGAAGGAGAAAGAGAAACAGAAGGAGCTGGAGACTGCTGGAGTCTGCCATCAGCAGCCGGATACGCTCTCTGTTTCGGATTACGGTTGGCCTGAGGATCTGGATCAGAGTCGGTGGGACTCTTCAGACATGTTTGATGTGTCTGAGCTTCTAGGCGACTTAAATGGCGACATTTTCACAGGCATGAACCAGGACCACTACTCTGGTAACAATCTCTCCGAACCGGAGAAGCAGGAGATGGGACTTCATCCGCTGCGGAGCCTCGACGCTGGTTACGGATTGCCCCCGCTTCAGCTGGAGGCGCGTGATGGTAATGAGTTCGACGATCTTAGTTTCTTGGATGTGGAGAATTGAATTAACGAGACAGTATGTGACGCAGCTGGATACCCTTTGGATTTGTTATTCGCCTTGAGCCCATCATGGCTTTTTGAATCTCTATCGAGTTTTAGTGATTATAGAGAACCTCGGAACACTTTTGTTCTTCATAGATTAGTGTTCACTGTATATATTAAGAAAGTGTAATATACTTATATATAACTATATAAGTATGAAGTAAGAGCTGAGAATTTTCTCTCCACTTATGTATGTTTAAGCCTTTTTTTTTTTTTTTTTGGCGATGCAAAAAAAAAAACTTATTTTTTNTATTGTTCACTTTATGGGCCTTACCGTCTGCCAATGGACCTTGATGGCCGTATGTTTATGGTTGTAACATGACGAGTTTCGATTTCATATTTCTGAGAAAACTAAGATTTGGCCAATCTCTTGATCAAAGGTCTGTAATATACACAATCAAGTTAAATGGTTTGTTAGGTGATTTTGTTGCTACTCAAGCCCAAAAAGTAACTGTGCAGGTTAAATCCAATTCACCAATTGACAAACACACGGGTTATAACAGAATGCGGGCTAGATTAACTTCTAGCATTCCTTATTTAGCTATGGTACAAGTAATCTAAAACAATAATAGTTAAATTGTTTTAACTTTCGTTGAAACAATCTCAAATTAGGTTTTCGGAGGAGTATTGGTGATTTTGAAACTCGACTAAGTCAATATTTTAAAAGTATTATCCTATTTACAAATGTGGATTAATTCACAACCAAAATACGATATACATCTGTATAGACACATATATGGTGTGTGTATGCATGCTTCTAACTTCTAAGTAGTATGGATAATTGGTCGCATTATAACAAAGAAAGTTCGTTGATATTTTTTAATTTATTAGTAGAAAAAAGAATGTCATCCTATTAAAATAGCAAAAGGGCAAAAGAATACAGCCAAATTGGTCAGTAAAAAGTTTGTTGTCTTATCTGCATGAGAAGTTTCCCAAACTGCTTCTTTTTTCCTTCTTTCCAATATTAAGGATAAAGATGGATCGAACTATCTATAATTTCAGTAATGTATTTAAGTCTAAATTTCTTTTAACTACAATAACTAACCTTCCGTACGAAATACACTAAACCGGAAAACCTCATCTAATTAATACTTTCATAGGCAAGAAAAATCTTAGACAGGCCAAAGGACAAACCTAAAAGTAGATTACCATTAACTAGTAATTCTGGCGGTCTAATGTCAGAACTCACATATGAATAATGAATTGACAAAAGGATGAGATCAGGGGATCCTGAGAATTGTGGAAAATGTACCCAAAATCTTTCTTTGCGAGATTGGCATATAACAAACTATATGAAGAAGATGATAGTAATTAATCAAATCCACATATCTTTGACATAATAAACAAATTATAGCAGTATATACCCGGAGCCACGGCCACAGTATTAATTAAAAAATACCAATTTATAGAATCTCGATTTCGACCATTATCGAATGCATCTAATCCACTTTTCTTTTTGTACATATACACACAAATTTAAACTAGCCATGTCAGGAAAATAGTAACTGCATGTCTATACAATTATATGAAACTCGGTGTAGGGTAACCAAAGCCATGCGGCCATTATATTTAGCAATTAATTAAAACTGAAGAAAATAAAACAAAGTCGCGCGATGCAACAACCCTTGTACTATATGTCTATATGAGAATATAATATTAAAATGGCAACAAGAAAAAAAAGAAAGTGAAGAAGAGGGGAAAATGAAAAAATAAAAAAAAGGAAAGGATAATCTTCCACCTAAACTAAGTCCAAAGAAGATTGCAAGTTGCATCATCCACTTGCATCCTCCGGCGTAAGCTCTTTGATAAGGTCTCACAGTCACACCTTCCTCCCAATTTCTCTCTCCAGCATATATACATGCATACATACATACAACATTCTTACACATATATGACAAACCCATCAACATCTGTGCATGCACGTGTGCTCATGCATGTATGTCGTTTTAAAGTTACCCATGACCATAACTATCATGATTCATGAATGAATATTTGATTAACACAATCAATTAATGAGACCAGATTTCACATGCGTGTTACTTCGGCTGATACTCGGGTGCTATATTTATTTAAATGATTTTCTAGTTATCACGACTTTTATTCAAAAATATTTTGAATTAAGGTGATAGAATTGTTCAAGAGAAGCTACGTTATGATGAATTAAACTATTGATTTGCTTTCAATTGTGTTACGATCGATGATCAACGGAAACACAAATGCATGTAATTTTTTGTTTCATATAACTTATGCTTCTAAAATTAAAATATGTTTATTATAACCAGAATTTAATAATAACAGTTATATAGTATACTAAAACTAATTGGGATTAATTTGTTACCATAAACATTTGATTTACTGGAATCATGCATATCTAATTAAACCCCGCAGATTCTGGGATATAAATTTGTCAGGATAGGAAATGAGGAATCAATAGAATATACATTAATCTGGTGGTGATTTATAGAAAACGAAGGAAGGGAAAAAATCATGGTACAATGTATCATGTACATGGCAACACATAGACAGACACATCTGCATCGATATACACACACCAAGCCTTCACATCACCAGCTATCTCTATCTATCTATCTACAAATATGTTTATATATAAAAAACACAATAGGTTCATATCTTATTATTTAAAAGATGATCATCCTTTTAAAAATTTCTCAAACAAAACCAACTTGACAACCGACAGCGAACAAGATCAAAAAGCTCTCTTCTTTTCTCTTCAAACCAATATATACAAATACATAATTTCTCATCCGAAAGCAGAGATTCCACATAGAGAGAGAGAGAAGAAGAAGAAGAAAGAGAGAAAGAGAGAGAAAGAGAGAGAAAGAGATCAGAGATGAGGTCACCGGTGCAGCTCCATCACGGCTCGGACGCCCCTAACGGCTTCCACACGCTGCAGCCTCACGATCAGACAGATGGTCTGATCAGACGAGTGTGTCTCACGCGCGGTATGCATGTGCCCGAGCACGTGGCGATGCACCACACACACGACGTGGGTCCGGACCAGTGCTGCTCCTCGGTTGTGCAGACGATCCACGCGCCGCCCGAGTCCGTGTGGGCCCTTGTGCGGCGTTTCGATAACCCGAAGGTTTACAAGAACTTCATCAGGCAGTGCCGTATCGTGCATGGCGACGGTCTCCACGCCGGAGATCTCCGGGAGGTCATGGTGGTGTCGGGGCTCCCGGCGGTGTCGAGCACCGAGAGGCTCGAGATCTTGGACGAGGAGCGTCACGTGATAAGCTTTAGCGTCGTGGGTGGGGACCACCGGCTCGAGAACTACCGATCTGTGACGACACTGCACGCGTCGGACGACGAAGGGACCGTCGTGGTGGAGTCTTACATCGTCGATGTGCCGCCGGGAAATACGGAGGAGGAGACTCTTAGCTTCGTCGATACCATCGTCCGGTGCAATCTTCAGTCTCTTGCTAGAAGTACCAACCGGCAATAATCTAATCTTTTTATTACTGCAATTACGTATCTATTTTGTTTTCCCTTTTATACTTCCTTCCTTTGGATGTTTCATTCGATCATCACAAGGAGTAAAATTCGAGTACCTTTTTTATTTATTTTTAAATAGAAGGAATTGGAATTTCGGGGGATTTATTTAGGGCATTAATGTTGGGGATATCGAAATATTGTTGGAGAGATTCACAGGAAGATGGATTTGAAGGGTCTGTACATAACAACATTTTGAGGTGAATCTGCTTAAACGAATTAGTATCTCTGTTGTTTTGTACGTAGAATCATAACTTGTGATTGGGGTTCAATCTCTTCTTTCTTTCCATATTAGCAGTCAGCAGATCGTTTTGTGGTTTGTTTGAATTCATTTAATCACGATCATTTTTCACAAAAATACTATTGAGTTTTTTTTTTTTTTTTTGGTCCCTGTGTCCAGAATTTTCAGATATAAAATATAGTTCAAAGCCAACATTCTGAACTAGGAATCAATTAGAATCTATAAGGTAAATTAAAAGTGCCTTTTATCTGTGTTACAGTTAGAATAATTAGTACATAGATAACTAATGATTTTGTCTCTAAGAAAGCTATGTATTTCTAGATCCATCAATTACATATAATCGGGTTCAAATGTGACATGAGATTTATCCAATTGTCTATCTATTATATACTCATATTGTTCTCCTAACAGTTTATATATTAAAGGTGTTTGTAGATGAACTGTATTTAAGATTGAAACAATCGTATCTGAAGATTATACAGCAGGGAATAGAAACTTAAACCCGATTAGCATGTGCATTTACATAAGTTTATTTAGTACACCTAAAGCAAAAGCTGACGTGCTTAAACTATTGCCAACTTGAGTTTCATTGGCTACTAGTCTGGTAAAGTGGAGATTATGTTATTTTATTCCGGCTTGTTTTCGTAATTAATTATAAGTTTATAACCAACCAATTACCTAGTGGTTTATATTTTATTCGAATTTAAGTTTTGGTCTACTAAATATTGGTTTTTTATTGGTGAGTTATTTACTTATTTTAATTCGTTTGATTCAAGATTTTATTCAAGTAAGAAAGTCTAAAAGGACATGCAATTATAGTCTAGCTGGAAACGCGTTGCAACTTGCTCGTATTTTCTGCCCCTAGTGGGTTACCGATACAACGAACCCTTGTGCCGGTCTTAAAAGAGTTTATATTTCTTTTTAATTCAATTTCCTTAATTTTTAAAGTAAGGAATGATTAAAAAAAAAGTATATGTAAGATTTACAGGATTAAAACTTACATTTACAATCACATTTAAACCCATAGTATTCTATAGTATAATTACTAAGCTATAAATTTTGATTAAATGTTATTAAATAGCATATTTTACACATAAGTATTTAATTGATAAGATTTGAAATGAAACAAATCTATAACCAGTTAATATCAAAAGAAAAAAATATTAATTGTTAGTGGTACAACTGCAATCTGAAATATTTGTTCTCATTTTTTTGTTTTTTCATATGAACAGATAGAGCTGTAAGAAAAAAAAAAAAAGATCGGTAAGAAAATATATGAAATCACCACATTTGCAGATAATTGAAAATAAATGGGCCGAGAGAGAGAGATATCTCTTCTATAGACTATAGTTCTATTAGTGGGTTTTCGGAGAAACCGGACCCAGAAACGAGTGAATTCGAATTGGTTTAACGTGCTTAATTTTGGGTCGGCAAAATCAACCACAAAACCGAACCGAATCGGTCAATCCGCTGCGTTTTGCTTTCGCTTATAAGAAGGTCAGTTCAAAGCAAAAAGCGGGAGTGAGCGACGAGAATCAGCGGCGGCCGTCATGGATTTGTTGCCGAACACTGACGAAGCGTTAAGGCCGCCCCGTTTCTCCGACCTCAAATCTTGCCTCTCCGGAGATATCATCTCTGCGCTTGACCGGTCCGGTTTCGAGATCTGCACTCCGGTTCAGGCCAGGACGATCCCTTTACTCTGCAGCCACAAGGATGTTAACGTCAACGCAGTCACCGGTTCTGGAAAAACCCTAGCTTTCCTCGTCCCACTCGTAGAGATTCTCCGTCGATCCACCTCCTACCCTCCGAAGCCTCACCAGGTAGAAGAAGTGGCAGAATTTGCCAACTAATCTAGAAATTGGGATTTTTTGGGCATTTAGATCTCTTTAATTATAGCATTACAGTAATGGAAAATTTATAAGTTTGTAAACATTCCTTGCCAGGAGTAGTTTTATGCCTTTTTAGTTTCAGTGAATCTTCTGAAAATGCTTTCTTTCTTTACTTTTTTTCCCCGGATAAAGGATGGTCTTTTATGTTACTTACAGTTTCAATATTTGGTTTTTCAATTGTGAGATGGTGGAGTCGGATTTATGTTTTTAGGGTTGATCCATATTCTTGAGATTAAACTTGTAATTACAGGTGATGGGGGTGATTCTATCTCCAACAAGAGAGCTATCGACACAGATATATAAAGTGGCACAGCCATTTGTCTCGACTTTGACAAATGTGAAATCTGTGCTGATTGTTGGTGGACGAGATGCGAAATACGACATGAAGACGATAGAAGAAGAAGGATGCAACCTCTTGATTGGTACGCCTGGAAGGCTCGCTGTGATAATGGAACGAATGGAGTTTCTGGATTTCCGAAATCTTGAGGTAGTAGGGATTATATCTTATGAGTTACTGATGTTTAGTTTGAAGATTCTGCCAAATTTGATAACCGGTCTGCGTATGTATATATATATATGTAGATTCTTATTTTGGATGAGGCAGATAGACTTTTGGATATGGGGTTCGAGAAGCAGGTGAACTACATTTTATCTCGCTTGCCAAAGCAACGTAGGACTGGCCTCTTTTCAGCCACACAAACTGAAGCTGTTCAAGATCTGGCCAAGGCTGGGCTTAGGAACCCTTCCGAAGTCAAAGTTGGAGCTGATTTAAAGTCGGAATCATCTCAGCAATCTACAAAATTGAAAACTCCTTCTGGTCTGCATCTTGAGGTATTATAATTTGAACATATTCTATCTGTACATTTTCGTAGCGGTTTATTAATTTCCTCTTGTCTCTGCAGTATTTGAAATGCGAAGCAGATGAAAAATCATCACAACTAGTGGAACTCCTGATCGAGAACAAAAGCAAAAAGCTTATTGTGTAAGTTTAAAACGTTTCACACAAGATTCATAAAAAGTAAGCATCCTTATAGATAGTAAGTCTTAAGTATCTCTGCAGATACTTCATGACCTGTGCTTGTGTTGATTACTGGGCACTCGTACTTTCAAAAATTCCTACCCTCAACTCCATACCTTTGATTCCCACCCATGGGAACATGAAGCAGGTATAAGATACATTTTAATTTTCGATATCATCTCCTTGCCTGTTGTTATGAAGGGTTCTGATGAAATACATATATACGTTACAACATCAGAATGCTAGAGACTAAGGCATTAGCGTCATTTACAGAAGCATCAAGCGGTGTCCTTCTGTGCACAGATGTCGCTGCGCGTGGACTTGACATTCCAGGCATCGATTACATAGTTCAGGTAAGATTGAGTAATGTTTTGTTTCCACTGTTTTTGCCATCTTTGTTGCAAAACTGAGGTGATGATGTTCATGCAGTTTGATCCCCCACAAGACCCAAAAGTATTCATCCATAGGGTTGGCAGAACTGCAAGATTTGGAAGACAAGGGAGGTCCATTGTGTTCTTAACCCCCAAGGTTTAGCTTTGAGCACCTTCACAATTCTCTTGAATCACATCTCAGAGCAAGAAAAGCTTGTGTACAAATTTTCACTTTGCTTGTGTGTAGGAGAAAGACTACGTAGGGTATATGGGCGTAACGGGGGTCCCTCTTCAAAAGAGAAAACGCTCTGAGAATGCATCCGATGTCATCCCCATTGTAAGATAATCTCCCGGTGCCCCTCTCTCTCTGTCTCTGTCTCAGTTGGTCACAGGGTTTTAAGTATTTGCTACAATGTATTCAGATACGCTCAGCTGCAATGAAGGACAGGGCAGTGTTGGAGATGGGATTAAAGGCATTTGTTTCCTTTGTCCGTGCTTACAAGGAGCATCTCTGCGAGTACATTTTCAAGTAATCATTTTTCTGTTTTGGTCTTCCCCAATATTTTTCTCGCTGTTTAACTTTTGTAAGTGAAAAGATTTCCTTTTTTGCTAACTTACAGATTTAAAGAGCTTGAAATCGGAAAGTTAGCCATGGGATATGGCCTCTTGAAATTTCCTAAAATGCCTGAAGTTAAGCAAGACAGACTTTCCTGTGAAGGTTTTACACCTGTTGAAGGCATCGATATCGATGACATAAAGTTCAAGTAGGTTTTTTTTCCACAACAATTCCAAAACAGTTGTGATATTTTGTTATCAGGAATCATATGCTCTGTGAGACGACGAGTAGGCATTTCTCTAAATCCTTATGTTTTTTTAATAAACACGCAGGGACAAATTTCGGGAGAAACAAAGGCAAGAAAAGTTACAAGCAAGGAAAGAGAAACAGCAAGAAGAGAAAAGCAAGAAAAAGGCGGTTGTTGCTTCTGCTGATTCTAACAAAGCGTCGAGAAAGAGAAAGTTAACGGGGAAGCAGAGACAAACCATTCAAACAGCTGAAGATGAAGAAGAGTTGGCTCGAGACTCTCGGTTCTTGAAAAAACTGAAGAAAAAGTTGATCACAGAAGATGAATTCGAAAGGCATACAGGAATGAATTATATAAGAAGAAACAATCCTTGAGAGGCTTAAATAGTTAAATTAGTGTTTTCCCTTTTAGATTATAGATTCCAAAAACTATCAACTTTATTAAACGAATAAAATCGGATCATAAAAGATCAAATAATTTTATCCATTACCAACTGCTTCCTTCCTAGTAGAGTGTGCACGTTTGCACATGCTCTAGTAATAAAGACCTATCACTGTCTCTCAGTGGAAATTAATAATTAAAAAAAAAAAACAGAATAGAAATGATATTGCAATCATCTTCTCCGTCTTTGGCCGTTGACTTGTTTAAATTTGGAAAAAACTCTCTCTGCAAATCTCTTCCCCTAAACTCTCTAGTGATGTCCAAATCCAAGGACGGAGCCATGTCAGTTCCACTTCCACCTTTCGATCCGACAAAGCCATCGAAACCAATCTCATTCCCTATCAAGACCCTTCAAGACTTGGAGTCTCGCTCTTACTTCGACTCCTTTCATTTCTCCTTTAACCGCTCATCCGTCTCTCTCCGGCGGAACGCCGGCAGCTTACCGGACCGATCTAGGCTCTTGGTTTGCCACGACATGAAAGGAGGCTACGTCGACGACAAGTGGGTGCAAGGTTGCGGAAACAACACCGGTTTCGCCATCTGGAATTGGTACTTGATGGACGTCTTTGTCTACTTCTCTCACTCTCTCGTCACTCTTCCTCCTCCTTGCTGGACCAACACTGCTCACATACATGGCGTCAAGGTCAGTAACCCCCTCATGATCTCGACATTTTTGGAGCTTTTGGCATCCCAAAGTCTCTGATTCTGATGTATAGTAGATGCTATATTTGTTTGAAAGAAAGAGAAGAGTTTGGTGCAGAGTAATGATATAAATGTTGGTTTTGATTGAAATGTAAGGTACTGGGGACTTTCATCACAGAGTGGGACGAAGGAAAAGCTACGTGCAAAGAGCTGTTGAAGACAGAGGAGTCTGCGAAGATGTATGCAGAGCGTTTGGCTGAACTTGCTGCTGCTCTAGGCTTTGATGGTTGGCTGGTGAGCTTTTTTTGTTTTTTTTTAGAACTTTACTCAACTTCTTTTTCATATGGATATCTTTCGGTAAAGTGGAAACAAATATCTTGGGAAGTAAGTTATTTATTGCTTTCTATTAATTGCAGATAAATATAGAGAACGTGATAGATGTTGTTCAAATTCCAAATTTGAAGACTTTCTTAAGCCATCTAACAAAGGTCATGCATTCATCTGTACCTGGGAGTTTAGTTATATGGTGAGTGTTGAGAAACCTTTAGATTCTTACTCTTTTGTGTTCTGTTTTTCTACACTATACCGATCCTTTTTACCTTACTTTTTTTTGCAGGTATGACAGTGTGACTGTCCATGGTCTTCTTGCTTGGCAAGATCAGTTGACTGAGGAGAATAAGCCTTTCTTTGATGTATGCGATGGAATATTCATGAACTATACCTGGAAGGTTTGCTTTTTTCACCTCACCTTTTATTATGTTTAGATTCTGATATGAGTAGGCATCTCTTTCAGGAGAACTACCCCAAAGCATCAGCTAAAATTGCCGGTGATAGAAAATATGATGTCTACATGGGAATTGATGTATTTGGTCGGGGCTCTTTCGGTGGTGGCCAATGGACGGTGTGTATCCCAATTCTCACAAAATAGTCCATATTTGCTTTTCTCTGTTATATTCAAGTTTCACATAAAGGTTTTCTTCATTTTTTTTACATGGTGGTAGGCAAATATTGCCCTTGATTTGCTGAAGAAGACCGATGTATCAGCTGCGGTATTTGCTCCTGGATGGGTCTACGAAACTGAGCAACCACCAGATTATCATACAGCACAAAATAAGTAATACAGATTTTTTTTTCCATGTGGTGATGCTAAAAAGGGTATATCTATGTGATCTTATGGTCATGTGTTTTTTTTTCTCTAGATGGTGGTCACTTGTTGAGAAGTCATGGGGAATAGTTCAGAGATATCCAGAATCCTTACCTTTCTACTCAGATTTCAATCAGGTGAAGTGAATCTCACTACTCTGTTTCCAAATATGCAAATGACTATGTTATGGTAAGATTTGAAAGTTAAAACTATCTTCTCTTGTTTACTATCCAGGGCCTTGGCTCCCATGTTTCTCTCGGAGGTCAGACATTGTCAGATGCTCCTTGGTACAACATTTCATGCCAAAATCTGCAGGTTCAGTGGTCACTTCTTCTTGTTCCAGATTCTACTGCAAACATCTTAAAATTTACAAAAAACGACATAACTGCTTTTATTTGTCACATTCTTGTTCTCTTCTTGTCTGATCTGTTGTGTTATTCGTGACAGCCACTCCTAGAGTTCAATGAAGGAAAGAATTCAGAGATCCTCCAGGTCACTGTTGAGTGAGTTCTGATCCTAACACTAGCCTTTCATACTTGAGTTTCTATACGCTTAAGAAGATACTATTTTGACATCTAACAATAACGCACACAAATCTTGTAGTGGTCGAGAAGCATCTTACAACGGAGGGAACGTCTGTTTCAGAGGGAAACTAAAGAGACATGAAAAATTCACAGCAAGACTCTTCAAACCTCAGATTCAGCTTTCTTCTGATTCCCCCATCTCATTATCTTACTCTGTACGTCACATTTTGGTTAAACAATATCATCTTTCAAAACTTGAAGTTGACGCATGTAAATGCTTGGACTGGTGCAGGTGAAGTCAGATAAAAGATCTGTTCTAGGCATTCTGCTCCGTTTTTCATCTTCTTCACAGGAGACAAATTCCTTACTCATGGCGCCAGATGAGTCAATCCACAGATTTGGCGACGACCTGTTCTTGCCATGCATTCTCACATCAACACAAACCAAATCCGACTGGACAGTGCACGAAACAAACATTGTTTTAGATGGACACACACTGACTGAGATCTCTGCTCTCTGCTACAGACCAAATAATGATCTCTCAGAAGAAACAAACACAACAGAATATTTTGCATTGCTTGGGCACATCTCCATCAAGAGCCAGCAAAAAACCAAGCTTTTTCCTCCGGCGTCATCGTGGATAATCGAGGCTCGTAACGTACAGTTTGTACCGGGATACTCTGGCTCCAGGAACTTAAGTTGTAAGCTAGAATGGAGATTGAAGCATCCTGAAGACTCAGTTGTGTTTACAAGGTACAATGTGTACGCAGAGAATCTAAAGTCGAGTGAGTACAGAACAAGGAAGGTTATGGAAGAACCTAGAAATGAGAAGGTGTTTCTGGGAACAGCTCATGTTGATGCTTATTATGTTTCTGATATGGTCGTTGGATCAGATGTCAAGGAAGTCCGGTTCGTGGTTCAAGCCTGTGGTGAAGATGGTTCATGGCAGGAACTTGAAGCTTCTCCTAATCTTCTGGTTAATGTAGAGCGTTTCGGTTCAAAGTTTTGTTGTGGGTTATTTTGATTTCGGTTCAGTAACATTCATTTAAGTAATTTCAATAAAACTATACGCTTTTACTTTAAAAAGTCCCCTTCATTTAGTTTCATAAATCATAACTTTCCACAAAAACGGCGTCGTGGATTGCTACGGTGGCGGCGTTACGGGCCGCTGGGAACGTGAGGGAGACTAAACAGTGATGACGACGGCAACAAAAGTTTACATAATAGGATCGCCCCAATTTTCAAAACCCTAAACTCACTCTTCCGACTACAAAGAAACTCTGCCTCCAGAATCTCAGACAATGGCGAATCCTGCGCCGAATTTGGAATGTCGGATGTACGAATCCAAGTACCCTGAGGTGGATATGGCTGTGATGATTCAAGTGAAGAATATCGCCGACATGGGAGCTTACGTTTCTCTCCTTGAGTACAACAATATCGAGGGCATGATCCTTTTCTCCGAGCTCTCTCGCCGTCGGATTCGTAGCATTAGTAGTCTCATCAAGGTCGGCCGGATTGAGCCCGTCATGGTTCTCCGTGTCGATAAGGATAAAGGTTACATCGATCTTAGCAAGCGTAGGGTCAGCGAGGAGGATATTCAGGCTTGTGAGGAGAGGTACAACAAGAGCAAGCTTGTTCACTCCATCATGCGCCATGTCGCCGAGACCGTTCGCGTCGATTTGGAGGTATTGATAGGATTCGATTACTCTCCTCTCAACTCCTGAATTTATTCGAATGATTTTGTCAGTGAGATTATGCGAGCACTTGGTATTACTTACCAAAATGAGCTCATGGTTATGCTGCACTTGTTATATATGAGATTTAGTTAGGATAAATTTGATGAAGGTTAAGGTTTTAAGATATGCTGTTTTAGGAAATGGTGTTGAATTGTTTCTGCTGATATTGCTTTCAAGATGAGTCTCATCTACCCGAAAATTCTCAATCAAATGGCCGCCTTCAATGTTCTAGCTATTTTTCCATATATGTGATTTTATCATCAACATGTTGTTTTCTTACCCTTGTCTTCTTTTCTCTTTAGATTTCCAGTTGCTGAGACAAAACTTTTCTTTTGTAGGACCTATACGTAAACATCGGCTGGCCTTTGTATAAGAAGCATGGCCATGCTTTTGAGGTAAGAGCTCCAAAACTATTCTTTGCTATGACAGACTGTGTTTAATACGAGTTTTTTGTGCTGGTGTATGCTGTGGACCGTGTTTTCAGGCTTTCAAAATCGTTGTGAATGATCCCGATTCTGTTTTGAATACTCTTACCCGAGAAGTTAAAGAAACAGGACCTGATGGTGTGGAGGTAACACTCTGTGCTTTTACTAGCCCTCAATTCTTTGTTTTAGTTTGATCGTGAAGGCTTATATAATATATCTATTGTGAAGGTGACTAAAGTTGTTCCGGCTGTGTCTGAAGAATTGAAAGATGCGTTGGTCAGAAACATTAGGAGAAGAATGACTCTGCAGCCAATGAAGATTCGTGCTGATATTGAGTTGAAGTGTTTTCAGTTTGATGGAGTTCTCCACATCAAGGTCAGTCTTATCCTCTTTCTTTTTTTTTGTTTACAGAGATGAGTTTTCTTTCGTTTACTTCTAGCGTTTGTTTGAAAAACTTAACTTTGTCAGATTCTGGCTATAATAATATACTGAACTTGCAGGAAGCCATGAAGAAGGCAGAGGCTGAAGGTAGTGATGACTGTCCTGTCAAAATCAAGCTTGTTGCTCCACCACTTTACGTTCTCACAACGCATACCCTTGACAAGGTATGTTTATGCTTAGTTGGGTTTGTCCCTTGTTTTAGGGCGGAGATAGGTTTAAAATACATAACAGTAATATCACTACAAATCTTCTTGGATCACTCTGACATCTCTTTCTCGGATTGAGCAGGAGAAAGGTATAGTGACTCTGAATAAAGCAATTGAAGCATGCATTACTGCAATAGAGAAACAAAAGGGGAAACTCGTCGTTAAAGAAGGTGCTCGTGCGGTAAGTCTTCGTATCCCTATTGCGTGACTACTGTTTTCATTCACTCCGGTCCATAACTTTAACGTGTCCAACATTTTTAGGTGAGTGAACGCGATGACAAATTGCTTGCTGAGCACATGGCTAAGCTCAGAATGGATAATGAAGAAATGAGCGGAGATGAGGGAAGCGAAGAAGAAGAAGAAGACACTGGAATGGGAGAAGTTGATATCGACGGAGGTTGCGGAGTAATTGAATGAACAAAAGCAAATGCACTGTAGCCACCGTTTCCACTTTCCACTTTAGGTCCACAATTTTGTTTCCCTTTCAAGCAAAAAAGTTTTCTCTTGTTTGCCTCTGAACATGGTTATTAGTAGTACAAACATCATTATACAAGACACGTGTTTCATCATGATTTCACACTGGTAATGATCAGCTGCGCTTAAGTTATGAGGAAGAAGATGAAGCGCAAGTATCAGATGAACTGTTGAGGGTGATCTCGCCATTGGCTGCAACAATGGTGCGTGAATAACAGCTGAGCTCATCCACGTAGCTGAAGCTCTGTCTTGTGCTCGCTTCACCGGCCAAGACATTGTGATCTTCAACCTGCATCCAACCCTCTGATTCCTGTCTGTTATAAAGCTCTGTCAAAGTTTCTCCAGCGGAATATTTCTCCTCCAACGCGTGCGAAACATTTGTCACGAGCAAATAAAAATACATATCCTTGTCATTGGCTGAGAACTCTCCAAGAGTGGAAGTGATCACCGTGAGTGGATATGTCCGCTGCTGAACCACCCGCTTCACCGGTTCTCCTGATTCAGAAGTTACCTCCACGACCCGCTCGGTGGTCACACTTTGCTCAACCCTTTTGTATGATCCGTTTTGCTCGAACTTCACCAAGTTGCCAACTTTGAACATGCTTTTGACCATGGTGGTCAGGTTACCTTCACTTGATTTAACCCACCCGTCAAATTCACTATGTACCTCTGCTTCAACCCTAAAAGACCCATCAAGCCCTTCTTCAAACTTTGCTTGTCGCACCATGTGACGGCTTGGACTATCGCAACGCCCAGACCCAGCTTCAACATTGGAAGACCCGTGATCCAACCAGAGGTGCAAATTAGCGTCCACAAGCCAGTACGATATCCCATCGTTGACCCCGAGTGCAAACTCATGAGACTTTCCATCCAAAAGCAGCCCGAGAAATGGTGTCAAGTCCATGTCGTATGAAGGCAGATTGAATGCACCGATTGCAACAACTGGTTCCCAGAACAAGGGATTGATTCCACCTGTGAAGATCACCGGAAATGGCACCTCTGATCCCACGTATCTGCCGTCTATCTTCACAACAACCTCCCGGAATGCACCATTGCCACGCCCAGTTGCTAGATTGTTGGTTGTGATGTAAGAATTTGGCGGGTTTGAATACCAGAACTCGTCGTTTCCGTGGAACGATACGTACAGTTCCAGCACAATCCGACGAGTGTTGGACGGAATTTGAATTCTCTTAGAGTGAGTTTCTGCGGGATTCTCGATCATGAACCAGAACCCTCTATTTCCTTCGTCGCATAACGGAATTATCAAATCCGCAGGTGTTTGGTCTCTTCTCTCGGATCCAGCAACCCCTAATCTGTTACTGATCTTCGGGTTTGACGCGATAGGATTTAATTCGTAGAAGTGGAGGGTGACACTGATATGATAAATGCCTGTGTAAACATCGTTGACGATGTTCTCGAGCATCATTGTTACATTTAGATCCGATCGCATAAAGAGCGAGGAGTACCTAGACACGTCCTTCCGAACATTCCAGAAGATTCCGGCTGGATTCGGTTCAGCCGTACTGGTGCGGAGTAGCTCCACTCCGCCGAGCCACAAGCCGGAAATACGATCATACTGATCGCCACTCGATGCGGCGCGTAGCTCAAGCACAACATAAGACCATGGCGGCGATGTACATCCGGAAGGTGGTGTATATGGAGTGGTAAAGGGAGGTGCGTTGATGGTATTGGCGAATGAGTGGCGGAGGAGGACACGAGAGCACGACGGCGTGAGTTGATCGGACGGTAAGGGCCGACTGAGTTCCTCGTACTCCTGGGGCTTGTACGGTGACCGGAGAGAAGTCAAAGCCGATTTGACGAATCGGTCCGGCGAAGAAGGAAGAGACACGGTGGTAGCAGTGAGAAAAGCAAGTGTGAGGAAGAACTTCACGGCGCCATTTTTGTTTATCTCCGACATGATATCTTCTTTGCAGTTTGATTATCCTCTCGCCGATGCAAAGCTCAATGTCAATGGAGAGAGGCATGCCGGCCATGAATAAACACTAAACCGTTTTGATTTTGCAAGAATCAACTACGTGCCGTTTCTTACACTAAAAAATGGCAGGCAGTAGAAATCAAAGGTTGGGACTGGAGAGTTTGATTCTTGATAGTGACAGTGTGGGGTCCAGCTACGGCAACGGAATTGCAATAGTTTATTCTAGCGTCACATGTGGTTAATTATACGCTGCGTACGTGTCAAAAGACGAGAGGGTTAATAGTTCTATTTGTCTCACTGTGGTGTAGCTTTAGCGTTGCTCCTGACATGCTCCCTCTCCCTCCTGATCACTGAGAGCTTCCCCTTCTTATACTCATGGCTGGTTATACAGATAGCTTTACACATAAAAAGCGTAGACTAAATATTATTTAATCAGATTCAGCTTTTTCTCCAAATTCTATAGACGCAACGAGCTGATTCTCTCTTTTTCTCTCTTCCTGGGTTGGAGTTTTTCTTAAGTTAAAGCATGTTTTACTCTCATCAGCTTCTAGCTCGAAAAGCTCCGCTAGGGCAGATATGGTGAGTCGAATTTTATCAGTCAAACGTTTTCCGATGTTTCATGATTTTGCAAGCTTTGTTTTCGTATCGAGTTACTTCGTCTGTGTTTTGAATTCGCCATGGGAATTTCCTCGTTCCGATCAAGCATTTTTGTTACTGCTTCAATTGCCACTCTGGGTTTCCTTTTTTTTTTTTAATCTCTTTGTGGATTAGAGAATGCATGAGTGTAATCTTCGACCTCTGTTTTTTTTTTTTTTTTTTTTTCTTTTTTTTTTTT
>OVBJ01000390.1:0-59281 GCA_900406535.1 Noccaea bulbosa
GAAAAACGAATATACCCAACGGAAGGTAGAGGGGAAAGTCTGAGGCTTTCACTCGGAGAAGGACATGGAAAATTCAATTTTAAGAGGAAGACTTGAGGAAATGAGGGATTTTGAATTAAGGACGGCGATGCAGGCAGCGTCTAGTGTTAATGCCGGTTCGATATACCCGGTTTTGTTTAATTTTGTCAGCAAACCGGGACTGCTAAACTCTTCGAAAGTAATTATAAGACACCTGATTTAATTATCTGACACTCTCGTTAGCGCTTGGAATTTGAATTTCCTCTGTTTTTTCTCTCTATTTTCCAATCCTACAAGACATTTACCACTTTTTCACATTCCTCCCCCAAAACCTTTAAATTTAAATTAGTCCAAAATGAACACAACCAAGTGACTATATTCTACTGTAAGAAGATACATCATATAATCATGTTGAAACAGATTCTCTAACAAAGAATCTCGTGTTTCATTGTGCTATTCAACTCTTTCTATAACGTCAGTCGAGTGGACCTGGAGATATATCAGAGTATATATGTAACCGCTTAGCTTTGCAACCAAATATTTCAAGACATAGAAAAATCAAATTCTCAAAAATCTTTTGCAATAGGAAGTTAAAATTGATAAAACCACCAACTCCAAAACAGTACAAGTACTTAAACAAACAAAAAACTCCACTGGATTGTTTTAAAGGATAACATCTCTCGGAAACAAGTAGCAACAGATACCAAAGATAAAACTTTCTAACAAGAACTGTGACAACACAACAAGAAAAGCCCATACTTAAGCCTTGGCATTGGCACGACCAAAGAACTTCAGCTTCTCCTCTGCGGTTTGGTACTTACCATGTCCAAACTTGGAGGAAGTGTCAATGAACTTGAGTTTGATCTCCTCCAAGGCAAGACGAGATGTCTGCGTAAGCAGCGACTGGCGCAGAGTCACAACCCTCTTCTTTGGTCCCATGCAGCATCCCTTAATCATCAAGTAGTCACTGTTCACCACTCCGTAGTGAGCGAACCCTCCCATTGGAGTCACATCCTTCTCAGTCCTACAACAAGCCACAAAACATCATCAGTAAAGAAAACAGTCACTAAACAAGACCAGGAAAAAAAAAAAAAAAAACTGAATTGAGGATTTAAACTGACCTGTCATATTCAGTCATAGCTGAATGAGTCTCAGTGCCAACCTTTCCGAGCCTGTAGATCTTCTTGTTCAGCTCGGTACGGTGATGGTAACCGTTCTGACCAGCCCTAGCAACAGTGTAGGACACTCTAGCAGGATGCCAAGCACCGATACAAGCAACCTTACGCAGACCTCTGTGAGTCTTACGGGGAAGCCTTGTCACACCCCAACGGGTAACAACACCTTCATAACCTTTACCCCTTGTCACACCAATGACGTCAATCATCTCATCCTTCTGGAAAACTGCTTCAATTGGGATCTGCTTCTCGAAGAAACTGTAAGCAAAGTCGACCTTCTGGGCAATAGTGCCACCATTGATCTGGATCTCCATCATGTGAGCCTTCTTCTGCTTCAATCCCTTCATCTTCCTGATCTGCAAGGTTATAAGTAACATAGAATTGTCAGCAAGACCAAAACACAACATCAATGCACACAGTCAATAGCCAAGCAAAAGTTATCAGAATTACCAAAACATAATATGAAAGCAAACATTTGATATACATTCAAAGAAGTAAAATAGAATTTGACAAGCAAGCAAAGTTACCTGAGTGTGGGCCAAAACACGGATGACAGTTCCGTATTTCTTCATCTTCTCAAGCTGAGATTGGATACTCTTCTTGCCATCCTCGCTTTCGTACTGCTTGGCGTACCCGGTGAAAGCCTTCTTCTTAGACTTGGCCCAGTTCTTGTAGAACCTTCTCCTGACCTCCTCACTCAAATGCTGAGCCCAGACAGTGTTCAAAGAACGAAGACCACGTGGAGTCTTGACGTAGGCAACAACTCCCACAACAACCATAGCAGGTGTCTCAATGATGGTCACTGCCTCACACGTCTCCTTCTTGTGGAGCTCTACACAAGAATACAAACCACAAAGTTAAAGACTTTAAAAATGAGGAAGATTCACAAATGACAGATCTGAATCAAGAGTGACAAAAATTTAACTTACTGGATCCAGGTTTCTCGACTTCACGAACAATGTGAGTCATACCAGCCTTGTAACCCATGAAAGCTGTGAACTTGCAAGGCTTGGATTGGTCATCCTTAGGGAACGCCTTCACTGATTCACAGAAACAACGACTTTGCTTGTAAGTAAAAGCACAAACCCACAAATCAAAATCCATAAAAAGATAAACTTTGATGAATCAAAATGACAAACCTTTTCCTCTGTGACGGTTAGCTCTCTTCCTCGGAAGGAATCCGAGAGAACCGTGTCTTGGGTGCTCAAACTTCCTGTGAGACATTCTTCTCCTTCTAACCTCAACATGAAATGTAAAAAACTCATTAAAGTAAGAACACAGAAAGGCTCTAAATTCACACTCAAACACAGGGATTCTAAAATGTTTACAGAGATAACCAGTACCAATCTTAATATCAACTACAGATAAGATTAGCTAAATTGGATACTCAGTAGTTATCCCATTTTCTTGTAAACTAACGCTAAGCAAATATACGATTGAAATGAAGAAGGAGGAGACAAATACGAACCTTGTGCCTCCGGCTGCTGAGCTCCAACTATGGGGACTTTTACAAAGAGAGAAATGGTTCCTGAAACCCTAGTTTCATTTATAAAGAACTCGAGTTAACCCTCAGATGTCTAATGAAATTTTCAGGTGTGGCCCGATTTTAGTTATTGGGCCAAAAGCCCAACAGAAGTTTCTTCAAGATTAAACTGGAAGAGATAAATAAAGATCTAAAATTAGACATTATATTATGTTACTTTCCTCAATTCTGTTGTTAATCAACAAATTTTCCTCATTTCAATTTTAGGAGTAATCATATCTTGTTTAATATTTTTTCGTAATTAAACCCCGTCAATTATAAATTATGATGAAACTGTTTTGTAACAACTATTTAAAAACACACATAAAGACCTTTTGCTTTGATCACGACATAGTGATTTTAGACCTTTTAACCTTCGGACTCTTAAATCGTTTCCCTAACGTGGCTTTGGCATATGGAAGTAGAGGCAAAAAGTTGAATAAAGGAGTCACTGCTGGTAACTCTGGTGAGACGATTGAGATGGTAATTTATTAGAACCACACTAAAACAACAGGCTGAGAGACACCCTTCTAAGAGTGCACAACCGCTGGCCAAGAAGCTGTGTTATCATTTAATTAGGATAATGTATGTTTTACTTTTCTTTTCACAGTCTTTTGGTTGTTGGGCGAAGCAAGGCAACGGCAGACAGCTCAAAGCTCGGTCACTACGAAAATATCGATCAATGATGTTTAAAAAATAAAATAATTAACCATTAATATCAATGATAGATTTGATTATGTCTGCAGACTGATACATACACTCTAACAAGATATTACAATCTATGTTTGCTTGATTTTTTACAAACCAGTCGCACTGTCAATAAGGCGCAATCGCTGCGACATCGACTTTTGAAGGCGTCCAAACCGAACTAACTATTCAAATATGGAAAGTTAGTTAATTTTCTTTTATTTTGTTTTGTTATTTTGTTTTGTTGGTTTCAGCAATGACACCGTTCTCGTGCCATTTGGTACTGGCCTACAGAGATTTTTCACTCGTCTCACTGATTATGCTAACAACGTACATTGGGGTGGTGAAATTGTAAACAAGAATAACTTCACACACAACTTCCAGCAAATTCGATCACATTATTCTTGAGAAACCCACAAACAATTTTTCTTCTATATTTGTTTACATATGGTATCACTGCTGTGATTACAAGATTCTTTATATATTAATAACTGATTAATTTATTGTAAATTAAATGTGTGTTATAAACATAACAGATATTGATATAACAAAATATAAGTAAAATATACGCAACATATAAGTAAAATATAAGTAAAGTATAAGCAAAATTAAAAAAAAAAATTCACAAAACAAAAAATGCAACAATCTAATTTGTGGTTCCTTTTTCTTGCTACTATTATGTTTGAACCCGCTATGCGCATGTCATAATTTGCGAAATAATTTTAGGATATTTCATTTTAGTGAAATAGTTAAATCGATTGTAGAAATTATGTAATTTATTTATGTTTTAGTAAAAAAAAATTATTAGAAGAGATCATGTAATATATAAGATTATTATCCTTTTAATATAGTATTTATTGTAGAATAAGAGTGTGAATTAGTCTAATACATAATCGATTTTCTATTTTTGTGTGAATGCAATTGCACATTTATGAGTAGTTGAGTGCCCAAATGGATTAACCCGTTTGTCTATTTAACTCGAGAAACTAATATCTATTTTCGAATGACATGCACAACCATTCAAGTGATATAGATGATCATGAATCGTTAAATAATGAAAAACCATCTAAACATGGGGTTTTGTTGAATCTATTCTCCAACTTTACTTATTAAGAGAAATTATTAACGTCATTGTGAGGATGAATCACATTCTAATTTTAAAAACCAGTGTGAATCCTACACTAATCACTAGATTAGGTTGATCACAAAACATTCGCACAAAAAAAAAAATATATATATTCGCACAAAAAAAAAAAAAGGTTGATCACAAAACTATATCTTGGGCGTAACGTATATTTATACAACACATATCAGAAAACAGATCGCAAGTTGTATTATGAAAGTTTGGATTGGGTAGAAACAAACACTGTTTATCAACCGGAAGAGTGATAATGGTACTGACTATCTGTGAAAAAAGGCCTCTCCTCTTCTGTTGGCTGCAAAATGCTTTCTAATGGTTGTTGTTGCTTAATGTATCCAGAGGAAGACGATAAACTTGGACATTGATCGAAATATGTCGGAGGAGGTTGCAAGTAGTGAGAATCTCCTTGAAACGCCTGACTTCCAACATTTTCAGGGAAATTGAGCTTTGCTTTGCTTCCCCTGAAGCGGAGCGCCGCCGCATCGTAAGCTCTTGCGGCAGCCTCGGCGGTTTCGAAAGTGCCGAGCCAGACACGCATCGCCTTGTGTGGGTCTCGAATCTCCGCCGCCCATTTCCCCCACGGTCGTTGCCTCACTCCTCTGTATCTCCTTGGCTTCTCCAAAGATGTTGTGTTTTTATATTCTTCTGTCACTGTTTCATTGGTTATGATAACTTATAATGTGTTAATAAATCTTAAGATTTAAAAAGACCAAGAATAATTCTTCTTATGATAACTACTAAAAAATATAAAAGAAAGCGCATGTTCCATGTTTAAACTGTATATAAAAGACATTCCACAAGAAAAGATAATCAAATTTCACAAGTTTTATACCATTTGTCTTAGACTTCAATAAATCTAAACAAGGCTCTAAAAGAAGCACACATACCAGTTGAACGTTGAGGACACAAAGGTGACTCTTCTCTTTCTCTCTTGTGGCTCGTAGACCCTTGGACGGGACCTGATGGTTCGGTCTCGCCGGAGACAACATGAGTCAGCACGGACACCATGGTGGAAATCGCGGTGGCAGACAAGTTGTACCCCGGGGGATAATACTCCGGCTCGTTCATGATTCTCGTTATTTCTTCGGCGTTGTAGGAATATTGGCTATTGCCGCCAGTTTCCTCGTTTGGCTCACGGTTGTTCGCCACGTTGTGTTGTGTGTTGTGGCGTGCTGCTCACTGTAATCAATTTGTTTTTTCCTTTCTTTTTTGGGTAGATGATAGATATAATAACTATTGAGGCAGTGGAGATAGAGGCTTATATATATTTCGGACAAATCCACCACGTGTTCTCTAGCCGTCATACAAATAGTGACACGTGGTAAATGGGCAGAAGTTCCAAAAGGTTTTCCTTACCAACTAGAGCCTGACGTTTATGACACGTCGACTGATTTAACAATCACCTTACGTATTCCCTTTTTTTATTTTATTTTTTAGATATTTTAACCCAAAAAATGCTTTGTTTTCTAAAAATTTATCTGGCATTGAATCTAAAACATCGGTTGTAAATTGATCATCACTCATATTGTAAACTGATCACCACTCATCGGTGAATCTAAATTCCAATGAGTTTCATTGTAAAATGTATATTTCCATAGCTGCAGCTATAAGATGAAAAATGTAAATTTAGCAAATTAAAAAATAGAAAAATAGAAAAATTCTTACCATACTTTACGAGTGCAGTTAGACAATTAGTGGTCGATTAAAAGAAAAATTATTGCAGTTAGTTGGTGTCATTAAATAACTATTCCGGTGGATTTTCATCACCTCCTTCGTTATAAAATTACGGCATAAAATTTGATGTATGATAGATAATTGTAAATAGTACAAAATGGTAGAAAAACTATAGCACCATGGCAAAAATCCTATCATTCATCCCTACTAATATTGTTTTACCACTGCACCGAATATTGTTCGGATAATATTTTGGTCTTCCATAAATAGCATCGTGTATCTATTTGCAGTAAACACCGTAAACTACAGAATATTATTCACGAAAGATTCAAAAACATCGTCCGAATAATGATAAATTAACCAAATCATACATTATACTACAGTAATACAATGTGTGTTATAACGATCTAAATTTATTATATGTGGTCTCTGTTTTAATAAAATATCTTGACTTAGTAGTTAGTAAAATGCAGATTAATGAAAATGCGAAACTCGTGTTAAATATCCAAGAACGTGTTCACACGAAAGGCCTTGGACCGAATAAATTAGAAATCGAAGTAAACTTTGTGGAAGCCCAAAAGGATTCGTCGGTGATCTCTCTATTGATAAGTTTAATGTGTTCATGTCCGATTTGAGTTGTTGCATACCTAACTACACTTGTAACTGCCGACATCATTTACTACACTATTTTCTTATCCATCTAACTCAATATGAATCTGATTCCAAAATTGCATTACTTCACTTCTTGATAAACTACATAGTATTTGCACTGTGGAACTCAATTAGTTTAAAACAGTACGAAGAGTAATCAATCCATATAAATTTGAAATATAAGTTAATTGGGCAGTCTAAGTCATTCGTTAATTTTGGCTCATAATTCGTTTCTTGGAGATTTAAATATATATATATGTCCAATGTTGATAAACAAAATAAAAAGATGGGATGTTAATTTATGATAGAAAAGTATTCCACGTATCTAAGTCTTGTTATCTTTTTGAATGAAAAGACACAACAACAACACCACTTTTTTCCAGTTCTTTCTTTATACACAAGAAGCAAACAAAATATATAATAAAGATACTCATTCTTCTCATTTCATATAGTTAAGACTCAAGACAACCTCCCATTCGTTTCTACATTTCGAATTTGGTCGGCTAATACATAATTGTTGACAAGTTAATTTTTGTTTTGATAACCTTTGAGTGACTTCGATATTAGCACCAGTGTGCGAAGGTTAACTTATTTTGCAAAGAGGAAGTCAACACAACCAATCGGTCACTTAGATAAGTCTGACAAATCTTATAGGTGAGTTAGCTGGATCAAGAAAGGGTCGAAGTCCTGCCTCAACTTACTACGCGCAGCAAAATTATTCTCAAAAAGAGTCGAGTTCAGGGGAGAGTGAATTAACACCATCTTCAAGATAATTAACAACTCAAGTTTTTACAATTTAACTACACTTCTTAAAAATGCATATTGATATTTCAACTAAAAATTGTAGGAACGAGAATATGAACATCATACAGAGGTCCAACAACGTGTTTACATCCTTAAATTAATCACATGAAATAAGCCTTTGTTAAAAAAAAAATATATATTAATCACATGAAATTCTTAAGACAATTTTACAATAAAACATTGTCTACAAACATTACTATTATAAATAATCAAGTACTCTGAAACCATCACAAGCATAACCAGAACCAAACAACACAAATCCTAGAGAATCAGTAGGCGAAATGGGTATTATTACAATCATTCAGTTCTCCAAGTGTTTCTGATTTTGTTCTCTGATTCCGATTCTGGAGCAGAAATCGAGCCTCCACTACACTTCACAGGTTAACTTTCTTCTCTAAGGCTTTGTCCCGACTTAAAACTAGCATTCCAGCTATTATTAGGGTTTTACCTCTGTTCCTCTGTGTGGCTATGTTTTCACTTGTTCGCAATTTGTTTGGTTTTGATTGATTTTGCTTTAGTCTTTTTAAGGTATGGACAGAATCAGTGGATTATCAGATGAATTGCTGGTTAAGATCTTGACATTTGTTCCAACCAAAGTTGCTGTATCCACCAGCTTCTTGTCTAACCGATGGCAGTTTCTTTGGATGTGTGTGCCTAAACTCGAGTTCGTGAACAATCATTATGGATCAGACCTTGCCATTCGAGATTTTTTCAACAAAAATATGCCATTACTTAGAGCTCCGGTCATAGAGACCTTTCGCCTCAAATGTTTTTCATCATTCCATCGTCAGGATATTCATTACTGGGTTACAACTACGGTTTCTCGCTGCGTCCGTGAGCTTGATATCGACTGTCGTAGTTTTACCTACTCGGACAAGCTTGACATACTGTTGCCGAGCAGCTTGTATACCTGCGAATCTCTCGTGACCTTGAAACTTACCGGCGACAAGATTCTCGTGGATGTTCCTCGGACAGTCTCTCTCCCTTCGTTGAAAACTTTGCTGCTTGGATGCGTAACCTACCTAAGTAACGACTGCTTTCGACTGCTTCTATCCTATTGCCCTGCTCTTGAAGATCTTGTTGTTAAAAGAAGTGGTCACGACAATGCCAAGGCGATTGTTGATATCAGCCCGTCATTGCTGAGGTTGACCTTACCGATTGATGGTGGAACTTCTCATGACGATGAGTATGTGATGGTTACTCCTTCTTTGAAGTATTTCAAAGTTAAGGAGTATAATGGAAGCTACTCCTATTTGGTTACTCACATGCCTAATGTGGAAGAGGTAGATATCGTTACTGATGAATATCTCGGGATGCTTTTGGAACCAATCGCGTCTGTGAAACGCCTGTCGTTATGCGTGTTATACGACTTTGAAGAAAGGGTAAATTTCTGTTTTCGTCTATCAACTTTTTCAACTTCACAATCTTTTATTAGTGTATCACTTACAACACTTTGGTTTTTTTTTTTTTCTTCTTGATATTGAAATCTTGTTGTTTACAAATATATCACTTGTGCAGTATATGTATCATGATGGCATTTTCTTCGACCATCTTGATTCTTGAACATCTGAAGCTAACTATACGCTTCGATTATTGGTCCAAGTTACTTTTCCGGCTGCTTCGGGATTCTCCGAAACTGCGAGTCCTCTGTCTTTACGTCGATGTAAGTTTCTTTCTTTGGCTTTTTTTTTTTCTATCTAAAATAACTATATGGTGTAATGTCATAATTTATAAACTCTCTTCGTTTTTTTTTTTTTTTTTTTTAAAAAATCTCAGATTGAAGGACGTTTTAAGAAGTATGAATCGATCGTCTGGAACAATGACGAGGACTCAGTTCCTATATGTTTGTTGGATAGCCTTGAAACTTTCGAGTTTGCAGAGTACAGGGGAGGTCAAGAGGAGAGAGATTTCGTGAGTTTTGTATTGAAAAATGCTCGTCACTTGAAGTCCTCATCAATCAGGCCTTGCACCAGAATACGAACTTGTTCCTCAACAGATAGTTCCGATGATTAGTGCTGTCTCATTCGATTATGCTTGTTTGTTTTAGTGTCCAAGAACAGCTTAGGTGTTTAATTGATTGGTTCCATTTCCAACTTGGTTTTGTTTGTAACATGTAAGTTACACTCCACTACCGTCTGGTTATTTGGTTATACGTTGCATAATATTTAAACCGCGTTTAAGAACATTCATAAATCTATACTCGAATTTCTAGAATTTGACAAAATAATTGATGAAAGCAATGCAAAATTTATGGATCTAATTAATAATAATAAGAATAAAATGATCGTTGCGATTCTTCATGTGTCTACCAGCTGTCAGCTATGCGTGAGACATACTTTCTTTAATCATGATCCAACGGTTTGCATCGCAACACGTCATAGTGAGGCATTAAAAGAAAACAAAAAAATCGCAGATCTGGTCCGAACTCCGAACCCGGATTCCATCGTCCTTCCTTCACTTAGCCGCTCAAAACCAGAGAGGACCAAATTCATCCGCCTCGTGTGGAGGAGAGACATGGCGGAAGACATGGAAGCTACGACGAGTTCACTCAGTCAAGGACTCACTCCTCAGGATCCAGAAGATGCTCCCAAGTCTCCTCCCAACTCTCCAAATTCTTCTACTCGCAAAGTAAGCTTCAAATCCGAAATCCCTATGACGATTTCATTGATCGTTCGTCTCTGTGAGATATAATAGTTCCTCTTCTTATTCGTCACTAATTTTGAGTTGAAATTGGAGAAAATTAGAAGAATTCTTCGTCCTTGTTTCTCTGGAATTTGAATCATAGCGAAACAATAGGATAATTTCGGATTCTCAGAGCTTCCTCAATTTTGTGAAGTCGTTGAGAAATTTTTTGTTTGGGGGTTGTGAAGTTAAAGACAAACTCGAATTGTGAAATTTTCAAATGGTAAACATGACCAAATTACACTATATGTTTGTGTTAAATTTGCAGGCTTGCTATGCTGTTCTGCAGAGTTGGGTATCCAAGAAGTTCATGACTGGATTGTACTATCATTCTCACCACAGTCTCTATCTCCATACTCACGATTTGAATTTGTCTTTCTTTGAGTCTGACTGTGTGTTTTATATGTGTGTGTGTTAAGTGTCGTCCTCTTTCCTGTTGCTGTTACATTCCTCATCACTTGGTGGTTTATCCAGTTCGTTGATGGTTTCTTCAGTCCGATATACGAGAGCCTTGGTGTTGACATCTTTGGTAAAGACTACAAATCTTAAAAAGTCATGTGCTTTAGTAAAAATAAAGATTCAGGGTTTTGGTCTTACTGCTAGAGTTAGTGTCAATGTTTAGCTTTAAGCTGGTAAAATGAACATTTTTCATTTCATCTCTCTTTTGAAAATTTCCATCAGATGATAACATCTTTTGATTCGTTTTGCTATGTTGCCACAGGACTTGGGTTTGTTACATCTGTACTTTTCACTTTCTTTATCGGAATATTTGCATCGTCGTGGCTCGGTTCTACGGTTTTCTGGCTCGGGGAGCAGTTTATAAGGCGAATGCCCTTTGTGAGGCATCTATATTCAGCTTCTAAACAAATTAGCACTGCTATTTCTCCCGGTAAGGCTATTATATGGTTTAAACATCTGTATGCGGTTTCTGTTTGTAAGAGCGAATGCGAATTCGCAGGCTCATATGAAGATACTGCAGTGTAGTCAGTCTTTTTTTGTGACATTATGATTTTTGTTTTGTTCTCAGATCAAAACACAACCGCATTTAAAGAGGTAGCAATCATCCGTCATCCTCGTGTTGGTGAATACGCATTTGGATTTATCACATCGTCGGTGAGACTTCAGGTGAGTGAGGAAGAAGTGATACAGCGAGAGTGAATCAGTGCTGAGATAATTTGATTTTTTTTTTTTTGTTTTTTTCCGGTAACAGACGGACCATGGAGAAGAAGAGTTGTGTAGTGTGTATGTGCCAACGAATCATCTGTACATAGGAGATGTGTTTTTGGTGAGTAGTGAAGAAATCATACGGCCAAATTTATCCATCCGAGAAGGAATAGGTCAGTCTTGATCTGTTATGGTTTCATCAGTCTTTTTATTTTATTTTTTCTTTATGAGAAATAACCATTTATGATGTGTTGTTTTTGATGCCAGAGATTATAGTATCAGTGGGGATGACGATGCCGCAAGTGATATCTCATGTGGACAGAACTCCTCACCATCACAATCTTAGGATTCCTCTCAATAGACTTTGAGAATTAGAATGTATTGTCTCTCTTCCTTGTAAAGATACTTTTGTGAGTTGTGCTCATTCCGGAGTTGTTTGTAATTTTGAACTAGTAAATTTTACATCTGGAATATCCTAGTTACACCACCTTTATCGTTAGTTTTATACAAATTAGATGGATTGATATTATATTTCTTCCGCTTAGACCCATACATTTTAGACAAGGAAAGAAAATTTCCGATGAGTAGTTATGCGGAAAAAAAGAGGTTGGAGTTACTTCTGAATCTTGTGCAACAGGAAAAGGTAACCCCTGTTTTGTTTCTAATTATTAAATGTAATTAGAGAGTATCATCAGTTCATTTAGATTTGATTCAAAAAAATATGATGGTATTATATACTATAGAGTATAGTCATTGAAAGCAGCGGAAAAGATGGTATTAGCATGGGATATACTCAACAAACTTGTGATGCGGAAATGCTAGGCCAAGAGGAATTTGTCTAATGGATTAACATGAAGTTCTTCTTTCTAGTTATATAGCTTCTATTTAGCCGTCTGGACTCTGGACTACCATGAATTTTTTGTTGGGTTTACCTTACTTTTCTACTAAACTTGCATCCATTTTTGCACTTTTTCAACACTGCTTCACCTGTCAGATTTGTTTAAACTTTCTGAAATGCCATGGGGTTTCTATGTAAATATCATGTGAAAGTCAGGAGAAGGCGTTGCAATGTTATTTGTTTCTAATCAAGTTTGGAGAGTTTGATTGTCACAGTCGTCCAATCCCAATAAGTCTCCAAAACTTAATTAAAAGTACGTGACGTAAGGTCCAAGTTGAAAAAACCCTAAGTTGAACCCTCTAATCTCTTCCTATTTATACTCCACACTCAAAAACCTATAGGACAAAGAGAAACCGAAAGCGAAGTTGTACCGAAATTGCTTTAGCTTTAGCCGTCAACACAAGTTTCGACCAATCACATTGAGGGGCCAATTACCGACAATTTGGAAGAGTCATATGATATCAATATCTTGATATCTCTCTCTCTCTTAACTTACCATTCAATTCGAAATCTCGCCATTAAAAATATGTCATGTGAGTTATTGTCATTTCAATTTGAAGATGTCTTATATGAAAACTCATATTTCTGATTTGGAACAGTTTCTCAGAATTGTTTTGTGCGCTAGAACGAGAAAGCACCAAGAACTATTCTTAGAGACATTCCCAAATTTCCATAACAACAAATATCTTTCATATCAAAGTTAAACTGGCCAAGTTACCGAGAATTCAGTTGGGGTAAAAGTTATGTCAAATCTGGAAATATAAAAAACAGTTTTGTTTTCAGACTCTACTCATGGTTTTTGTGTGCAATTTTCGATCAGGTGTGAGGCAGTAAGGTTAGATACAAAGAACATGAAAATAATATGCTCATATTCGAACATTTAATAAGCTCAAATTTCAACTTTAGAACTCTCTTGTTTCAGACTTTAGATCTACAGAGCGAGAAGTAAGTTATTTAATTCTCTCTACTATGATCCTTCATGATTTCATGATTTCATGGTTTTGTATTCAGTTTGATCTCAAGTTTAAAGCAAGCAAGATGCAGATCACTAAGCGTGAAGAAATTTGTTTGCGATCTTAAAAAATAAAAAAACAATTCATCAACAGGTAGAAATGACATTTAGAAAAAAGCTCTACAAGTCTACTTAGTCATCTCGTCCCTAATAATCTTTTTATAATGATCAGAACGAAAAAAAAAAACAACGAGTAAAGTCAGAAATAGTGGTTACAAGAAGGACCTAAAGCCTCATAATCCACCGCCTCAGACTCATAGACAGCCGAACATCGACTAGTAGGCAATGGCGAATCTATATATAAAAAAAAAAACTAAATTATAAAACAAGGATTAAAACAATATGATGTAGAGAGAGACTTGCGTTATTCTGTTCGCAATATAAGCTTGTGACATAACACAAGAAGAGTGAAAGCCATTTACTACGTTTGAGTGGGGATTCGCTTGGCACACCACCAAGAATAGATCCGGGTCGTTCTCAAGAGATACACCACTAAGGAAGACAACAAATGTTTCTTATTATCAGATGTTATTGGAGATTCTCAGCGAAATCAATCACTATTCGTTTGTTATACCCACAATGGACCTAATGCTCCAGTTCATACGATCTCTGGATATTGAATTGCATGGTGCTTTGAACGAAGAACTTGGAACCCATGAATATAAGGTGTACGAGGAAGAAAAGATGAATATTGGTGGTGCAAGAGAAGAAACAACAATACGGTGCAAGCGAATAAATGGTCAGTTATTAAAAAAAAAAAAAAAAAAAAAAAAAAAAAAATTAATTGTCAGTTTTAAACGATTTTGGAGTTACATCTAATTTAGATGGTAGTCAAGAATGAAAGTGTTTTTTTTCTTTTTCTTTTGTGCGACAACAAATTTAATAATCTCTTCAAGAGTTCTCTTTCATATTGAAATCATGTGTAAATTCACTTTTTCGTTGTCTATTATGTATGTTTTTGTTTTTTGGTCAAAAGTTATGTACGTATTTCATGTGTATTTTTGGTTGGTCTCTTTCATACCACTGTTGTAAATTGTAATGTTGTGGGACCGACCTTTGGATCCGATTTCCTTAATGGATGAAAGTAAATGTTTAAAAAAAGAAGAAGATTAATAATGTTAAATGCGCTATAAAGCATAAAGGATACAAAACCTTAAGCCCAATTCCTGGCCCATAATATATCTCAATATTCACATCGTCTCTTTCGCTACTCTTGGTTCTTCAATCCCCGTCTCGAATCTTCTTCATAGGGTCAGACGATCTGAAGCCGATCTCTGTAGAATCAGCTATCGTGCTGCTCAGAATTCTCGACTTCTCTCTTACTTAAAAAGAAGATCAATCACCAACGCAGAGGAACTTAAGTAATCGAAACAGACAAGCAAGTTGGAATCGTAGTAGCACCGACGAAAGCTCGCCGCGAGCCAGAGAGAGAGAGACAATGGAAGTTAAATCAGCAACGAAGCTTCAGTGCCAACGTATTGGCTGCAACGCCATGTTCACCGATGACGACAATCCAGACGGCTCTTGCCAGTTTCATGCTTCTGTACGTCTTCTTTCTCCATCCTCTTTTAAAAATTGATTCTTCATGCTATTCTCAAGTTTCTGTAAAAATTCGAATTGAATGATTGACGAACATTAAACCTTAAATTAGTCAGAATTCGGATTGTTTTGGGAGCTAGCTTTGCATCTGAAAGAATATGTGGTGAACCTTGTTGATTCTAGCTTGTGTGGTTGCGAATTTGACCATTGATAATGGTTTTAGACTCTTGAGCTGATGATATATCATAAAGGTGTAGCCTAATCTATACAAGGAAACAACAATATAATTCATCTTTTTTGGCACCGTTTATGGCTTCTTGTGTAGCTTAACAGTCTCTTCGTCTTTTACATTTGGCCCTCATTGTATGTTTACATCACTTACCACTTTTTTCCGGTGTCTCTCGGGGCTTGGCTTTGTCACTGACTACTGCTTTCTTTTTTCGAGCAAGCAGGGAGTAAGTCAAATTTTCTCTTCAAATACTATTTGTTATGTTTTTTTGTTGGTTTCACACTCATCTACTCAGAGAATTAAAGCTAGAGATGTTCATTCTTGCAGCCGTTTTTTCACGATGGAATGAAAGAGTGGAGCTGCTGCAAGCAAAGAAGTCATGATTTCACTTTGTTCTTGGAAATTCCTGGGTAATAATATCTTTCATATGCACCTCCTTCTCATCGAATAACTCCTGTTTTCGTGTTGTGGTTGATGATCGCAGACACTGATACTTTTTCTTGGTTGATCTTTTTTATTTGGCAATGAAGATGTAAAACAGGTAAACACACAACTGAGAAACCTGTGCTGGCCAAACCAGCTCCAAGACAGCCTATCACGGTTCCTACTTCGTCTCCAGACGCCAATGCAGCAACAAAAGGCTCTTGCTCTAGGTGCCGGCAAGGCTTTTTCTGCTCAGACCATGGTTAGTATCTTCACTCTCTCTCTCTCTCTCGACGCCCGTTTTTATTCTCTGTATGCAACTAAATCTTGATCTAACGACGTGTCCTTACCCACACAGGTTCCCAACCCAAAGAACAAATCAAGCAGACTTTGAACACACCGGTACAAGCGCAAGAAGAAGAGATTGAATCCTTAGCACCACCACCTCCAATTCAAAAGGTTGTTATAGATATCAATCAACCCCAAGTGTGCAAAAACAAAGGATGTGGCAAAACATTCAAAGAGAGAGACAATCACGAGACTGCGTGCAGCTACCATCCGGGTCCTGCGGTCTTCCACGATAGACTGAGAGGGTGGAAATGCTGCGATGTTCACGTGAAGGAGTTCGACGAGTTCATGGAAATACCTCCATGCACTAAAGGTTGGCACAGCAGCAGCGGTGATTAAAGCCCATTTGATATATCTCTGAGGAAGTTTTATCACCTTTTTATATCGATATGGAACCTTTCATTTGACTGATAAATTTAATGGTTAAAGATGCTCATTATACTGTTCTGATTCTGAATCGTTGAATGCTTCCTATAAATGTTATCTGGTTATGTTGGGTAAAGATTTGGATGAGATTAAGGGTTTGATTGTTGTTCGAATCCGAGATTTTTACTGCTTTAGCCGATAAAGATATCTCAGTGATCATGGAACGGAACAGACAGCTTGCTGAATCATCCAGATCTTGAGGTCAAACCAGTTTTATGGTTAGTGAGGCATTCTTATTTATTTGCTATACTCCATTCTTTTTGGTAAGTTGTGAGATGTTTTGGAAGATAGGATAGAATTAGAAGATGTATACTTTATCGTTCTGCATTAGAAAGAGCTTTAGCATTCAATCAATCTCGCGCTCTATTTGTACAATACAAGTTTCTTCATCTAGGAAAGGAGAACAATTTCCGAAAAAAAAAAAAAATCTGTTTTCTGGATGGATATTATGAGACTTTTGTAAGTTTTTTCTTCTAAATAAGCTTCAGCCTCGGTTGGTATTTTCTCCACTCAAGTCCTTCTATCATTTTGATGCCTGGCACAAAGAGGCAGCAATTCTCAGCTCCATATTTTGTAAGTTCCTGCAAGTGTCAACAATTTGGAATCGTGATTGTATTTAGCTCTGAGTATGATATACAGTTATGGTTGTATATGGCTTTGGAAGAAAGTCTGTTAAAAGATAGTTGAGAAGTTTTACCATGGAAGGATTTTTCTTTCTCATTTCAACAGCTCTTCTCATATAACTTCTCCTTCTGCTCAACATTATCAGCTCTCCAAGTGTCTGCGGCGCTCTCACAGGGAAGCTGATGCTCATGTTGTCAGAATCTGTTGTAAGCTTCACTTCTTGGTGCAACGGATGAGTAGAAGAAACCTGAACATCCTTTGAATCAGCGGTTTCGACTTTTTCCTGTGGAAGAAGGCGTGGAAAGAGCTTTTCCAAGAACGAAGCTCCCACAAGGCTTGAAGCTCCTGTCATGTAACTGCTCGTACTGTCATCAGATTCATAAGCTGGCGATGTTGGTATCGAGCTCGTCTCTCTATTCAGGTTTTCATCAAATTCATCCGGAACCAGAGCACCTTGTATCGAAACCGAGCGGTTTGCTGTTAGTAGAGACGGCACAGAGCTGAAGGAATCACTGCTTGCGTCGTCAAAAGTATCGCTGCTGCTTTCAACATCACCGTACATGGGAGGCGGTGGCAGCGGTTGATAAAACGGGTTTGTATCATCAATAAAGCAAGGGTATGGTTGTCCAGGAGTTTCTTCCCAATCGAATGGAACCGATGTAACTTGCTTAACCGGGACTGGGACCGGAGGCGGTAATGGAGGAGGTGTAGCGGTTTCCAGTGGTGGATGTGGAAGCTTAGGTGGGTCGTTTGAGGAGGAAGGGAGTGGTTTTCCGGGTGTCTCTTCCCAACGGAAAGGAACCGATGTAACCAGCTTAACCGGGACCGGGATAGGCGGCGGAAGAGGAGGAGGAGAAGGCACGAAGGTGGCTAGTGAAGGTTGCCAGTTCTTCTTGGGGAAGCCAGGCCGTTCTTCCCAAACGAAAGGAACAGAAGGAGGCTGTCTCAATTGTTTTCGAGGTGGCTTTGTTTCTTTTTGTTCCATTTCGGACATTTGCTTTGTCTTCTCTTACGAGGTCCTCTTTACTTATAGTATTTCAAAATGGGTAAATGGGTTTGATTTAGTCAATGAGATGTTGTGTTAGTAACTAAAACCACTTTAGTATAAAGTGTGTGTGTTGTAGGATTAGAGCCAACTATTCTTTCTTTCTCATGAAAATTCACCTAAACCATTTGGTGTCGTGTCACCTAACTCATAGATCCACTTCATGTTGTCATCATTTTTCTCTTCCACTTAATCTCATGATATAATCCACTAACCTTTATCGTCTTATCTTTTTTCGAATTGAAAGACTCTTGTCAACATTTGGGGGTTCTTAATATGGAGTGTGAACATAAAGGTTTATGGGTCCCAAACCCAGTTTTGATTTCTCGTTGTGTGAACACTGATTTTTTTTTTTTTGGCTTAATTTAATCATTCAAACAGAAGTGTGTTCTTCATTCATTCATAGAAACAAACTTTTCAACGGCAGATACTGTGAATTTTAGTTTGGTTTGGATATTTTCCCATCCACAACTTTTAAATTGGTATTGGATTTTAAGCCAATTGGTGTCCTTTTTTAGTAGTTTTTCTTCTTTTTCTTCAAAGTTCCGGTTTCTGTTTTTCTTTTTGCCCAATATATCTTCTAGCTGAGATTTGAACATGTAACTTTGAGAAACTCTCTCGTTAGAGGTTCCCCTAATATTGGAGCTAAATCCTTTTAGGAGTGTACATTAGATACACATTTATGCGAGTGATATTAACTATTCAAATTGATTGACAGTATAATTGCATTCAATTATATACATACTGTTAGCAACAGCCATAATTAAATTTAAAATAAAACAAGTTGTACATTTTTTTTTTTTTTAGTGTGAGTCGAGTTGTAGATATGTTTCTAAACTAGCTATAAACGGCATTTTATGAGTTATATACACAGTGCGGGATCACCTAATTTAGTGAATAAAGCAGGTGATAATTTTAGGGGCGGTAATTTTGTAAGTTACTACTAGTTTAGTGGTTATCTCATTCCAAAATGGATAATAGGTCTTGGATTCAGTCAGAACAGTAAATAGATTTGTTGGTCAAATTCGTATATTTTTCCAACCTTTTGAGTTTTGGAGTCATCTTAAGTATTCTTAGATAAAATCCTATATATTTTCTTTAATATTTTTTGTTTCAAATGTTAATGTCTACACAATTGAAAAAAGTAAATAGAACATGAAAAATAAATTAATAACTCAAGAACTAGAAGAGCAAAAAAAAAAAAAAAAAATCATATTTGGAGTCATTAAATTTTGGGGGTTTTCATGTTCAATTTTTATTCTTTTCTGTTTATGGAAAGATAATTCGCCCCATTATGTTTTGAGTTAATTTAAGAATTGATATAGATTTGACTAAAAGATATTACCAACAATGGCTTTTGCTTTCCAAAAAAATTGCTTTTGTCTTGCCTCACACTCGCAGCATCAAAATCTACATGGTGTCAGCCTCTGCTTTGTTCTTCTAGATTCAGCTGCTCCTCGAATCTCCCACAGAAATTACAAAAAACCCTAAATTGCGGCTGAATCTTCCTTTTTCCGATTACTCTGCTTTCCTTGAATAAAATTTGATTCCAGTCCCTTCAATTTCTCACTGAAATGCGTGCCACTGCTCTTAAACTCTTAAAGCAAATGTTTATATGAGCAAAAATCTTCTGCCGCTTTGGATCTGGTGACTTCCTTCTCCTCAAATTCGCCACCAAGAAGAAGCAGTGATCGAGAGTTTGATGGTAATGTCGACTTCTAGTCATCATAACAGGCTTCCTCTTCGTGAACGGGTCTGTCTTTAAGTACCTTGAAATCTTTTTGTAATTTTGGAATGATTTGGCTTAGATCGACGATGATGAAACTTGCCTAGGCTTTTGATTTGGGGGTTTTAGTTTCCCGATCTATGCTTGAGCTCTGTTTAGCCTTGAATTTCGAAATAAATTCTCTTATAAGTGGACCGATTTTGGTTTTGATGTTTTTTGTACTCTTCTTTGAGAAAGTCCAAGTCTTTTAATAGAAAGTAGAAACTTTACCAAACTCACTGCTTCAAGAATCTTGAATCTTGATTAGGAATGTTTTTCACAAAGTTTTGTATGATTGTGTGTTGATCAGAGGAAGATGTGGGTTGGGTGTTTCAAAGCGATGTCATGTTTCGGTTCCAAGAAAGGAGAGAGTCGTATAGTGCCAGCTTCAAGATTACCTGAAGGGAGCGTAGCAACTGGTCAGTCAAACCTACCTCAAGCAACAGGACTGAGCAACCGAGCTGCCATGTCAATGCTCGCACCGCCTTCGTCTCCAGCTTCTTTCTCACAATCTCCTGCTCCTTCCATAACTCAGTCCCCTAACTGCCATCTCCGGTTATCTGCCAACTCCCCCGGAGGTCCTTCCTCCGCAATGTTCGCAACCGGTCCTTACGCTCACGAGACTCAGCTTGTCTCGCCGCCGGTCTTCTCAACTTACACCACAGAGCCGTCCACTGCTCCTTTGACTCCTCCTCCCGAGTTAGCGCATCTCACCACTCCTTCTTCACCAGATGTTCCTTACGCTCGGTTCTTGATCTCAGGCGACGGTCGATCTTCGTCGTTCCCCGAGCGTGAGTTCTCGCCGAACTGGGATCCGTTGGCGTGTTCCAGGAGCGAGTCTAGCTATGCGCAGACGCCTGAGACGAGCACTACTCCAAAGGCGTCTGCTGAAGGATCGAATTTCTTCTGCCCTGCCACGTTTGCTCGGTACTACCTTGACCACGACGCGCCGTTCTCTCACACCGGTGGAAGGCTCAGTGTTTCCAAGGACTCGGATGTGAATCCGAACAGCGGGAGTGGCCAGCGCATTTCCAAGCAAGATATGGAAGAGCTTGAAGCCTACAGAGCTTCCTTTGGTTTCAGTGCAGATGAAGTCGTCACTACAAGCCAGTACGTGGAGATCACACATGTTAACGATGACTCGTTGAGACCTCGTTGTACCATTGATGCATCGGAAGGCGAAGGACGAAACTCGTATGGCTCCGAGGCGGCGGCTAGCTTCGACCTGCAAAAGAGTAGCAACTTACAAGAGCCGGTCGAGTTGTACAATGGTAATACTAATATGTCACGTTGTTTTTTTTCTGGTTAACAAGAGCTGCTCTGTTTCGTCACTCTTGATGCTGAATGTGTGTTTGTATGAAAGCAGATCACATGAGGAGATCAAGCACGCCGGGGAATGGAGGTCAAGCAAAGACAAGCAGAAGGTACAAGACCGGTGTGTGTAGTTCGGATGCAGAAGTCGATTACAGAAGAAGTGGACGAAGCTTCAGAGAAGGCAGAGGAGATTTTGCGTGGCATGACTAGAAAAGTCCTTTTTTTTCACTCATCCCTAGAGTTTAGTTTTGCTTTTGTGTCGGTTTTGTTTCTTGCCAGAACAAATTAAGCTTTTGGGTTATGTTCGTTTGGTGTTTTAGTTAATGTTATATATAAATTATACACATAAAGTATACGCTGTAATGCCTAACAAATGACTGTTTTGTACTCCTCCATGTGTCAGTCCCTTCGAAGGCCTTTGGAGTTTGGATTATGCTTCGTCTAAATGTCATACTGTCAAGACTGTTTAATATTCTCTATGCTTCATACTTGCAATATTCATCAAGATTTGGCACACACAAAAAAAAAAAAAAAAAAAAAAAAAAACTAAAAAACGAAAAGGAAAAAAAGGNAAAAGTGTGTGGTCAAATTCCAACATTCTCACTCACGATTTCCCAATGGATGATATAACGGAAACTGGAGTCATGCTTAATCCAGTAAATGCATCTATCTTGCTTTTTCTTCACCACTCTTCTCATTTTTATTATTTGTGTATCTGTGAGGCACTCCGTTATGGTATTGAATAGTTCGGCCATGTCGAGAGAAGTATCCTTGGCGTAGTTGTGAATGATCTTTGGCAATAGAACCCTTGTATCCTTCTCAAATCCAATACTTTTCTGGACGAAACCATCTCTTGCTTGCCTAAGTTCGTGAAAGATTCCTTCCGCTGTATAAACTCGGACCTGATGAAAGCGTGCATTACACTTTTGAAATGGCTAACTGGGCTTGTGAGTAGATCAAAGTAATTGAGTCAGTATAGTACCATTGGATCGGTTGATGCTCCGGTAGAAAGGGCAAAATGTAGAAGTGGTTCAGCATAGTCCAACGTATATATGTGACCGCTGCTACTTGTCTTTGAACTCCTAGCCGGTGAAAACAGCGTCTGTAAACGCTATCATGCCCAAATACAAAACGTGTTTTACACGTTAGACTTTATACCTTGAAACGAGGAGATATCAAGATGGTTGTAACTTGCAAGTAAAAATGCCTTGATTATTTTTAAATAGTTCAGAAAGAAAACGATTTCAGAAACTATGGCAACTTTCTCATTAATTATTTTATTTTTTTTTGGGATATTTTCTTTCATTTGACAAATTTTCTCTTCACTATTGTTGCAAAGGAGAAACTCAGTCTACTATGGTTAAATAGTTTCATTTATGGCCATGTGCACTTACAATTAGCAAAAGAGTTTTAGTTAAATACTAAATACTATGGTTTTATTTGAGACAAACTTATGCAAAACATAGACAATCAATGGAAGTCAAAATCAACTTACTGATGGTGAATGGCATGCACGAATGCCAAGTATCGAACTCTGGACATCGTACGCATTTACCCACTCTCCACCTATGTTAAATGGTGCCTAACAGATTAAACATATGATTAATCGCTTGGTATCTCAGATAATTAATGATCTAACAATACAATCTACAGAAGAACATGATATATATATATATATATTTAATACCTTCAAGATCATTGTGCTTGTTGTATGTTCACCAATACCATATATTATATGCGCCTGTAAGAGCACACCAATTTTATAAGATCATAATGGACAACAAAAGATTATGTAAAATATGGATTTGCTGATTTGCTTACATGCATCACCAGAGCATTATGAATGTTGATCCAGAACGCAAGCTTCTCTTCCCGGGTCATCCTTGCTGGATCAACTTTCTCAAGCTTTTGAATCAATGATCTGCGTTTTAACCAGTTGTAAAAAGAGTAAGCCACTTTAAAATTTATGTGATGCAAGTATTTTTTTATTTTTTTTTCTTTATGCGCAATCGCACCTGAAGTTCTGAAGTAAACTCTCTACGGACTTCAAATTTTCCTCGTCTAGGCAAAGTTTATGGATAACAACTCCAAGTTCCTCTCCATATTCTTCATTCTTTGAGTTCTTGACCACTTTTCTCTGTCCCTTGCCGGAGAGATTAAAATGTATCACACAAATAAGTCGCACTATCTCTTCAGAGAGTTTATTGGGATCCGTAGGAGTGTTAAGACCAAGAAGATCAGCCAAACTCGGGTGACCGGAGTCGGATCCTTTTATCTTGTCCTGAAAACGTTTCACAATCACAAACTAATATTCAGTGAAACAGAACAACATCATTATGTTCATCTTCAAATTAAGATCATTCACCGTTTCAGACAACTGTTTGGAGCTCGACAAGAGAGATGTATCAGACACAGAAGAGACTTGATCATTGTGAAACTTGGTCGTGTATGGCTTCGACTGAGGAAGCGATGAGTCATCTTGTGACAAAAAAGCAGGAAAATGATCTCTAAAAGATGTTCGATAGAGCGAGAGAAGATATCCCTCTAACTGTAAGATCTCTGTCTCAAGCTCTGCGATCTCCCCCTTTAATTCTTCATTAGACTGAAAAATCCATAGCAGAAATATATATATTGATAAATCTTCCCATATCAAGAAAACAAAGGCAAAGTGAAATTAATAAAGCAATCCCGAATCAAACATTACTCGTTAAAAAGTGTACATAAAAGAATGAAATGTGAAGTTGACCTTAGGCATTGAGTAACCAAAGCTGCCCTTGGTCTTCTCAACATCCCAGAGAGGAGATTTCTTTGGACACAAGAAAATCCAAGATTTTAAAATTAATTAATTAAATTATCCGTCAACAAATCAAATAGATGGATATTAATAATAAGAACTTACAGAAATGGCTCCTGAAGGCCCATTCTGAAATGCTCTGTACAGTGAATGAATAAAACCATGATTAATTAAACAACATAAAAAATTTCAACAACAATCATTTAGACTTGATTAACCTCATTACGGCAACTACCTTGGAGTATTTAGCTGAGAAGAAGATGGTGAAGACGAAAAAGAAGAAGATGAATAGGAAGAGAACCGATCATTCCTTGATGGCATTCTTGTTATTAAGGATTATAGCTCAAACTCCAGAAATCTGCTTGAATCTAAGAATCATAATAGTGAAGATGGTGGTGACTGGTATGTAGGAGAGAAGAAGCTAATAAAAGAAGAGAGATGGGAAGGACGGCAGGTGAAAAGGACAGTGATTGGGTTTGGTATCCGAACGAAGCCACCACTCGAGTAAAAGAATCTAACAGAACCACTGACGAAATAACCAAAGCTGTTCTGAAGTTTCTATATGTTTTTAAATTTTTTTATTAAGAAATCAAGTGATCTGGCAAAAAAAAAAAAAAATTGATAATAATAGATCAAGTAAAATCATGTCGCATACCAAATCAAAACCCAATTCTATAGATCTTTTCCCAGAAAGACACATATATTTCCATTTGTCCACAAGTAGAAAAGAGGATGACCCACTCCTCCCAATGATATAAGCAAATTCAGTGCCATTTCCTCTCATTAATAACACACACAAACAAATATGAGTCTAGATGGTAACAATGTAATCCGGTCTAGTAGAAGTGTAGAACCTGATAAACTTTTGGTGATTTCTTGCAAAATGTAGAGGAATTCTTTCAAATGACAACCAACTGAATATGTCTAAATTTTGAAAAACAAATTAATTAATTAAATAACCATATGAACACTTTATTTGTTGAATATTCTTTGCCAACAACATTAGTCAAATAAACTAATAAATTATTGGTTGTCATACTTTGTTCCTAAAGCAGTTTGCTGTGAAGCATCATCTTCTGATTCTAGTATACGTTGATGACTTGATGATATATCATAATAGCCAGTATCGATGATGATTATGTTATATTGAATTGGAGACACAATTGAGTTTTCATTTCAAGCTGAGATATCTCGGTCCTCAGACCTCAACTTGCATGACTAGGTGAATGAGATTTCCATCAAACCAGAGGAAATGTTTTAAAACTTGTGGACATTTACTGTTGTTACAACTCCGAGAACACATATGCCATCTAAGGTGAAGTACATTAGCCTGACACAATGGCTGTTACAAACTTTAATTCAACAGATTACACATTTTAGACAGGTTATAAACTGAGATCATATCAAAAGTCAGCGGCACAAAGGTTTTCTTGCTTCTTGTACTCATCCCAAAGACGGTACACTTCTCTTTTACTCCCTGGCACGTCCCCATACATCTCTATTGCCTTTTCTATTGAACCGGCTCTACGGTAAGCTTCTTCCTTGCAACGATCCTGTATCTCTCAAGGTTCGTTCCTTTCTCATCTACCAACGTTTTAGTCTTCTCCAACGCCTTTATCTTCACTAAACTCAAAACATTTTTCTCCATGAGATTCTCGGCCTCCACGTTGTTCTCCTTCAACTCACATTGAATCTTCTCAACCATATCTTGCTTCTTGATATTACCGTAGAGAGAAATCATCGAGTGGAACGGAGAAGGGTTCAAGAGGAAACCGAGATATCTCATCTTCTCAAACGTTGACTCAGCTTTATCTAGTGTTTTCTCAGATTTAGTGTAAGATCTCAAGAGAGTGTCGTAGACAGAATAGTCCCTCATATTCTCGGGGATGGTCTTGCAGAACTTTTCAGCTTCTTCCAAACCAAGGACAGTCTCAACAAGATGAAGCCGAGCTCCATAATCATCGGAGAAAATATGAAAGACCCTTTGTTCACACATCCACTCCGATGCCTAACACATTACATATTAGCATATCAAATATCAATATTAATTCCAAAATACAGAGATTAGAGATCGAAATTGTGAAAACTTCAAGTGCTTTGGGACACTCATTGGTGTCACGGAGATTTTTGACGAGGCCTCTGACATAAGACGGCTTCACTTGATGCCCTTGTTTCTGCCATTGCTCTTAATCCGTCTTCACAGCCGATAGGGTTTTGGAGGAGCGACGAAACAAACAGCTTCTGCTACTAGTACCGAAAATTCGCCTAGCCTGTTGTTGAAAAACTGCGTCCTGCTAATCATCTCTGACGATATGGAGAAGACTTTTAGGGTTTCTGTGATTTTATATTTTTGTTGGTTCCTGAATTTTTTTTTTTTTAGGTGGATGAGAAAAAAAAGAGCAACATAATTTGGCGTGTTAGACAAATGTTTTTTTTTTTTTTTTCTTAATCAAGAAAACATAGAAGCAAGTTAACTTATAAAAAAACGCTGAAGTTTTCAAAGGAGCGATTCCTTTAATGTAATAAAATAAAAATTCTGTGAAACACTGAGGAAAACGTACAATGGTCCGGATCTTTTCTAAATGGGCTTAGTTCCAATATTTGTGAAACTTTCTCTCGAGACTTTGCTCGTTTGGCAAATTGAATCTTATAATTTTAGTTTTCGGTTTACTATCCATTATGAATCATAGCTCTACTATATATTTATATACATTTGTGTAAGGCTTACGCTAAGTGTTAGGATCAAAATGGTAAAACTAGATTAGTGACCATGTAATACGCGGCTAAAAGTCGTTTGTTATCTATCTAATCTGAACTGAAATGATAATCCAAAACGTAACTTCTTAGGTTATAAATCTTTGTAGCTTTTAAAGTGGTTTTTGGCTTTGGAGTATATAATAAACGTAATTTTTTTGCTGCGTTATATTGATGAAATATAGGCATGAAAAAGACTTGGACACATTCGATGCAACAACTCACTCTCGACTAGTTAACAGTACTGTTAAAAACAGCATAAGCTCCACTGACCATTGGAAGCAACTTCAGCTGGGAGAGACCTTATTCCAGTTTGGTTTATTCACACAACTCGATCGATAGAAGCTCTTCTTGTACTGTATATATATATATTATTTTTTTTCTGCTTTTAGCTTATATCTAAAACATTTTTTTCCTTCTCTTCCACTTTCTACTTATGTAAATAATTCTTTTGATGAGTAATAAAGTTAACAAGTGAACAAATAACTAAAAAACATAAAATAAAATAAAACAAACAAATGAACCTTCACAAATACTCCCCTAAATTGTACAAATGTCATATAAGAACATATAAAATGTTTCTAATCGCCTTATATAAAACTCCAAAAGAAATTGTAGAGCAAAGAACCAAATATCTTAAACTCCACTAATTACAATGATAGCCAAAAGTAAAATTGGAAAACAATAATTACAATGATAACCAAGTAACATTGCAGCACCACGAAATCTCAAAACAAAAAATTAAGATGTCATCGTAGATAAACAAATTTTGAAAATCAAAATGGTTTTCTTTAACAGTAGAAATGCAAGCAAAACGGGATTTACCTTCCGCAAATGTACTTCGAAGCTAAAAAGAAAATATATATGCCCCCAAAATCTCAAGATACTCTCACCAAACCCCAAAACCATGTTGATAGCAAAGTGTGATTTTATTATAGAATACTTTTAACATTTTAACATAACAGCTCCATAATGCCAACTCACTATCTCACTTTTAAAGCTAAAAGGAACACTCAAAAAGAACATGAAGGAATCTCCTATATATACACACACCCGAAATATGTATTGTTACTTGTTACATCTCCCATGTTTTGAGACGTGGTGTGACGTTTATTAAATTCATTTTCCCAAAATCATACTAATAAAGAAAGCAAAAAGAAGGACCATAAATGTAACAAACTTTTGTTCATTGACAAGTGATAAATGCTGTAAAATAAGGCTGATTAATCATATATATATTCATTCATAGATCCCAAAATTTATATGAAAAATCACACACTTGTTCTAAACCTGCTACTATTTATATAAAAGATTCCATTTACCAACAAATTTTTCTTCTTTTCTTCCTTTTCCGTTAATAAATATCTTTAGTAGAGCTTTTAGAAAGGAGCTCGGCGAGGTATACCCTTTCTTCGCCTCTGTTTTGGGTAATTCCGGTGGCAATCAATCGGAGGTGTCCCTGGAGATACCGCACCCGCCGTTTCGCTGTGATCTTCGACTCCGATAATCCCGGTTTTGCGGATCATTGCAGGCTCACCGAGACAGAACATACCTCTACCAGTCTTTCCTCTCAAAGAGAATGTCAAATTCGGGTCATCTCCATGCTTAATGCCTTCAAGCTTTTCGCACAATAAACAAAAACAATCAAAGAACATAACTGTGAAGAAGCTACTATAAGAGATGAAGTAGGTGAGCGGATGAAAACTAATTTGTATAATCTGAACACGAAATGATTCACCAAAAGAAACCTTCTAACCCATTTGTTAATTTAAGATTTCAAACTTTCAACATAAAGAAAACACAAGAGCAGTGAAGAGTATTATTATTATACCTTGCAAGCGAGAGAACAGAATCGGAAACAATCGAGGAGGCTACGGAAACAGATCTGGCAAGATACGGTTACGCCTTTCACAGCTCCTCGAACCTGAGGCCTCTCGTTCAAGAAGACGATCTTAGCACTGTTGATGACGTAAGTCTGCACACAGGAGATGTCAATGTGTTTCTGAATCTCATTCACTTTCACTACGTTATGGTACGAAGATCGTCTAATCTGCAAAACAAAACCACAAGAAACATTTATTGGGTTGTGTATTATTGATCAAAGGTGTTCGACGAAATTACTCAAAGAGAACGAAGAAGATGACGACGAACCTGGACGACACGATGGTCTCTGTGATGAATCAAACAGTAAGAGCAAAAGGCATTTCCAGAACAGTCCAAGCAGAAGAGATTGCATTCGCGCTTAGAGGATTCTTCGTGGAAGGAACAAGTCGCGAAGTAGTCAGCTCGAAGCATCGGTAACAGCCATGGCGGATTCGTCGCATCATCGTCGCTCTCCATTGTCACTAAAGGACTCACCTGAAATCGCCACAGACCCAGAAATCGATTTAAGAAAAAAAAAAAAAAAAAAAAACCTCNGAAAAAAAAAAAAAAAAAAAAAAGGAAGCAGAGGAACAACCATTGTTGGCTTTTGATAGGCCCGAGACCGGAAAATCGAATCACAGTGCGTTAGAAGCAGCCGGAAACTGGAAAGCAAATACGGAGAGAAGACATTATTCGTTAGTAGAGAAGCGAAATCGGAGAAACAGGTAAAAAGGGTAGAAACAAAAATGCTCACAGAGAAGATGGAGAGAAGCCGCCACAGTCTGGTGAGGTTTACAGAGAGAATGAGGAAGAAGACGGTGAAGAAATTTATATGACCGAAACGAAAAGGTGTGGGCTTTTGCTACTGTCTCTGAGGCGGTTCTTCTCTATATTACTCATCATATTTACATTTCCTTCCTTATTTGTTACAATACTTTTACGTTTAGGTCATTTTCTTTTTTAATTAGTCTTAAACGTTCCTAGATTTATCAGAAAACATAACATTTGGATAATTTATAAGTTGAACGTTCCTAGAATTAAGAATTATCCAAAACATATACTCCTTCCATTCCAGAATATAAGATGTTTTAGGATTTTTCTTGTTCCAGAATATAAGATGTTTTAGAATTTTTAAGGTACTTTTTACAAACTTCACGAACTATTAATTAAAAGTAATTGAATTCTTAAAATTCTATTGGTTAATATTTATTGAAAAGTGGTTTGATTAAAAAAATAAATGATTTATTTTTAAACAATAAATATTTTTTAATTTATGTGAAAAGTCTACAATATCTTATATTCTGGAACATAGGGATTACCAATCAATATTTAGAAGTTGTCAAAATTATCCAAAATATACGGTAAAAAACTGATTGGATAATATGGATAACATGTAGGATAAGGGTCGGATACCTAAAATCATTATCCGAATCCAATCGTTAATTTTATAATTAATTAGTTTTAGAGAGTGCGGTAAAAAAAGTAGTTTTAGAGAGTTTTTTTAACTTTAAAAATGATATTTTGGATAATTTTGAACTATTTTAACAACTTATAAATACTTTTTTTTTTTTTTGAAATGGACTTGGGCTTGGCGTGTCAATAGAGGCCATAAATTATGTGTCTTTAAGTGTAGGCTATTTGTTTGATCTCGAGGCTCGCTCGATCCATACTTAGTCTCTTTAGTCGATCTAGATCGAAAGCTCTAGCTCAAAATGCTCTGTAATCAGTTTGAATGGTGGCTTGTCTTATGATTTGATTGTATTTGCGCTCAAGTATTCTTGTTCTTTGTCTTGTCCATTGCTCATTCATAAATGATACAACTTCAACATCATGGGGATTCGGTTAAATCTGGTTCAGCTTAAATGTCCTCAGGAAAAAAAAATGTCTGAGTGGGTGAAAATATCTAATCTGGTTCAGCGCGATCTATTCTCCCCTCAACTATACACTATAAATCGGTTCCCACCTGAACTTTCCAGCACCGCCCAATTCCACCCAATCTTTTTTTTCGCTGTCGGGTCCCCCATTTGCGTTTCAATCGCATAATCTTTAAACTCGATTTCGGATACTAAAACGCAAATGTGAGAAGCGACAGCGAAAACGAAAAAAAAGGTGGAATTAGGCGGTGCTGGAAAGTTTAGGTGGGAACCGATTTAGATCGTATAGTTTAGGAGGAAATGGGCCGTCAATATTTTTTTTGATGAAACTCAAATTCAAACATTTTAATGCATTTTACATACCTTAAACAAACTAAATCTAGACAAATAGTAAGACTTCTACGTAGAATGTTCACAAATTTTTGATAAAATCCAAATTCAACCGATGAACGTATACCATTATCTGTAAGTAAACAAATATCAACAACATTAGAAATGTTAAGAAAAAAATAGACTTATTGAGTAGATTTCACACATAGATTTCTCTACAAAGTCTACTTGGTAATATCTAAAGTGCTAAATCAAACAAGAAAACTGTTTTCACTTTGTATATAACGAAAAAGCATGTCAAAATGAAGTTTAACTCTGTTATAAAGTCTACCGGTGAAGTCTACGATAAGAATTAGATCTCATTGACTATAAATCTTAATATTTGTCTGGATTTAGTTTGTTTAAGGTATATAAAATGCATTAAAATGTTTGAATTTGTGTTTCATCAAAAAAATATTGACGATCCATTCTCCCCTCAACTATACACTATAAATCGGTTCCCACCTGAACTTTCCAGCACCGCCTAATTCCACCTAATCTTTTTTTCGCTGTCGCTTCCCATATTTGCGTTTTAATATCCGAAATCGAGTTTAAAGATTATGCGATTGAAACGCAAATGGGGGACCCGATAGCGAAAAAAAGATTGGGTGGAATTGGGCGGTACTAAAAAGTTCAGGTGAAAACCGATTTATAGCGTATAGTTGAGAGGGAATAGACTGCGCACCCGAGAAACAATAGGGTAATTGACTAATTTACTAAGATAAAAAATTTTGTTACCAAAATAAAAAAAAATCAAATCAACACGTGTTCGGGTCTGTTTCGATTTCTTCTCTCTAGACGCCTTCTCATTGGTTGAGTGACGGCACATCGTAAATTACAATCCTGTGCACGCAGGAACATTGTAAGACAGTACATCTCTTACTCTATTGGTTAAAATTCGAAAAGCCGCGTCAAAAAGCAACACGTGTCCTGCTATGTCCTTTTGTGCACACGTTGCCTTGGCCACAAAGGAATTTGACTTATTTACTCGACAGTCGACACTCCCCCCTATATATTGATCTCTCCTCTAATTTTTTTTTTTTTATTATATTTATTTAATTAGTTTCGTTTCCATGGAAAATTCGTCTAGATAGAAAATTCCCCAGTAGAAATCTCTCTTCCTCTCTTCTACTTTTTGTTTCTATTTGTATAAATTTCTTTTTTCGTTTTTGGATTTGCCATGGCGGCGGAGCTTGGTTGCTTTGATTTACTCTTAGATGACGATCTCTTCTTCGATTTCGATCCTTCAATTGTGAGTGAACCGCCTCTTGCGGAGGATTTGATTCAGTCTTCACCGGATTCTGAAAATTCGTGGATCGGAGATATTGAGAGCCAATTGATGAACGATGACGACAATCAAGAGCAGCAGAAGTTTCCGGAGTTGGATGAGCAATCGGTTTCTGAGTTTTTAGCGGATCTGTTCGTTGATTATCCCACAAACGATTCTGGTCCTTTTGATATCGCGGCCGCTGAAGTTCTATATGTACCAACCGTCGAATCTCCCGCCACCGGTTCTAATTCCGACGGATCTGTCACCGGGAAGGAACCCGAAAGCTTCGATGATTCCGGGAAGGAGAAGGCTGATTCCTTGGTTGAGAAGAAGTCGGATGCGTTAACTGATTCTGGAAGTGAGAATCAAGATGGAGCTAAGGTGGAGAGTGAGATTGATGGAGACGATGATGATGCTACGGCCAAGAAAAGAAGAAGGTATATCTGATTCTATTACGTTTATTTTATCTTTTTCAAAGGAATTGAAAATGAAGGTTTAGTGATATGGTCTGATGTGTCATTTGTATTGATTTTGGTTGCTCATAGATGAAGTAGATACGTATGCGTGAGATTGCAGAGTTAATAATGATTGATGTGACTGTTCATGCGAGTAAGAAATAGATTTGGCAAAGAACATTGCCGGATCGATTCTTAAAAGTTGTATTGTGCTATATGTTGAAGTGGATAGATATATGTTTTGAGAGTGAAGAGATGATTAATAATGAGAATGATGTGATGTGATTTGTTCAGGCAAGTAAGAAACAGAGATGCTGCGGTAAGATCGAGGGAGAGGAAGAAAGAATACGTGACCGATCTAGAGAAGAAGAGTAAGTATCTTGAGAGAGAATGCTTGAGGCTCGGGCGTATCCTGGAGTGTTTCGCTGCGGAGAACCATTCTCTCCGTCTCTGTTTGCAAAAGGGTAGTGGAAATGCTCCCATGGTGTCAGGGCAGGAGTCTGCTGTGCTCTTGTTGGAATCCCTGCTGTTGGGTTCCCTGCTTTGGCACCTGGGAAATATCATTTGCCAATTCCCTTATCAGCCCCAAACAACAAAGAGTTGCTTCCCGTCGGTGGAAGCAGCCGACGAACAACCAGAAAAGCTGGTTCTAAGCGGGCTAGAGAGTAGTAGCAAAGTATCTAACACCGAGAATAGTCGGAGATGCAAGGGTTCAAGGCCGAGGATGAAACACCAAATCGTAATCCTTGTGGCTTGATGATGCCCTTTCACTCTCGACCCTTATAACTGCTGCTTCCTTTTTTGTTGCGCATTTGAGTCGTAGATGTTTGTGTCTAGTAGTCTCTCTCTATCTCTCGGTTTTGTATTTTCGCCGTCTGTCTGATAAAATAACAGTCAATGTGGGTTTTTGTCATGGTTTTGGATCTACCTAATAATCTTTCTGCCATCCCCCGAATCTGCTCTACAAGTCGGACTATGATAGAGATTTGAATGTTTGCCCGGAGCTTATGAGTCCCGAGGCCACATGTTTTTTTTGTCGATTGCAGGCGTAATTATCTCTATAGGCCAAATTGAAACTACGTGAGGTAATCATGAAATAGTACGTCTTTGGAAAATAATTATACATTCATAATAGCATGCGTACAGATACACCTTTTATTGAAATGTTATAGCAATTTTTTCTCTCTCTCTCATGGAATCCAAACAAAGTATGACTAGATCTTAGTAACACTAACTTTGAGACCATGTTGCATACGAAGAAGAACAGACGGAACTGGTTCGGTTTTGTGCCCTTCCACGACCTTAATGTCATAGTTTTGTATGATTTCTACTGCCACTATCTTCATCTGCAAGAAAGTTAATTTTATTCCCAAGCAAGTTCTTGGACCGGAGCCAAATGCCAAGAACTTATTCGAAGGCTCATGCCTTAACCTGCCACTGTCTGAAATCCATCTATCCGGTCTAAAATTTTCTGCATCATCTCCCCAAACAGATCTCATCCTCCCCAATGCATAAGTAGGGATGACTATCTTCCAGTTTTCATCGACTCTATGCCCACTTGGAAGCACGTCTGGCTTTTCTGGTGACTTGTGGTTAAATGGGACTGGTGGGTGCAGCCTTAGCGTCTCACACATGGCACCGTGTAGATACACGAGCTTGTCTAAATCTTTGGGATCAAACTTTGGCATCTTCTCATTAATCTCTTGTCGGATCTTGTTCATTGCTTCAGGGTTCTTGGAGAGAAGCCAGAAGAACCAAGTGAGAGCTGAGCTTGTTGTGTCCCTTCCCGCTATCAAGAAGCTCAACGTAGCGTCTCTGACAAATTTATCGTTACTCGGTTTCAAGTGCTTATATTTGGTAGTGTCCACGGTCATGTAATATGTTACAATGTCCATGAACTCTCCTTTCGAGCCATGAAGAGTCCCATGACTTTTCATCTCCTCTCTTTTAGCTGAGATAATCTGCCCTAGCTCCTGATCAAAAACTGCGAGAGCTCTTCTCATCTTCTTCTCTACTCCTACACCAATCCAATATTGGAGCTTCCACAAGAAACTCGGCTTGGCATGTCTATAGAAAATCGCGTCTGCAATACCGTCCACCGCGTCACCGAAATCAACCTTAGGCATTTCGATGGAGAGACATTGTGGATCATGCCCGGTCATCAAAATCGAAGATGTATCGAACAAGAATCTCTGGAACAAATCTTGCAAGTCGACGAGGCTGTTTTTCTCAACAGCGTTTTCAAGAATAGGAACAAGCCCTTGCCTTAATTTGCTTACGCTTGTACTCACCGAAAACCTTTGGAAATCTTGATGGCTGAAAATGGCATTAGACGAGCACCTCATATCCTCCCACAAACCCGAGTCAACGTTGAAAATCCCATCTCCCAAGACTTCAAAGATCTTCTTAAACTCCTTCCCTTTGGGGTAATTAATGAAATGTGAATTCAGAATATAGTTATTCACCGGATCAACCGTGGCCAATATGTCCGTTCCAGTAAGCCATGGACCTTTGAAACAAAACGTCATATTGGCCGCCTCAAGAAGCTCGGTGATCCCGTCGTAGATACGATGGATTTGGAGGAGCAGACCCGGAAGCATCCCGAGGACCGGCCAGTTCGTGAGGAAAGGCTTTTTAGTTTTCGTGTGGAGCAAGAAACAGTGTAAGACAAGGAAAAAAATGAAGATTTGAAGTAAGCCGATGATCATCCCTATTATAATAAACAGAAGGTCTTTTTTATGGCCGACAAAGAAAAATGATTTTTCTTATGAGTACAAGAAGTCGTTTGCTATATATAACAGGTCGGAGTATGAGTACATATATACACACACACCTTTATATATAAAAGAGAATGATAGATTTTAAAAGTAACATTTAGTTGATGTTGACAGCTGTGAGTAAAGGGAAAGAAAATATTACACCATACCAAAAATAACCAGATATTTTTTAATTAAAGTTATTCATGTTTACCGAATTACCGTATTAAAATTTCACAAAAATAAAAATGTTTACCGTACTACGTATGATATGATGGCTATATAAAAACCTTGAGAAGCAAGAGCAGCACTCATCATTTCGAATATCACTCATTTTCAAAGTTCTTATATTTTTCAACGATGTTTCTTTTAACTCAATCACTGATTTTGAATGTGTGAATGGTAACCAAATACATAACGATCTGGATTTTAAGTGATCTGTAGTTATTCTGCAATTGGTTTTAGATTGGCTGCCGAAGAAACTTAACATGGTATCAGAGCCCGATCCACGCAATCCAACCCGATCCGATCCAAAGTTGGTCCAATCATCGATCATGCCCAAAACTGGTGCTGTCGATCCAAAGCCCCAAAGAGCCACTGTCTCGAGGGGGCGTATTAGGGAATATATCTTACATCGGAAATTGAAAGAGATCTTAAGCAATATATAAGGAACATGAGCCACTCTACTCATTGCCAATTGGTTTTGTGTTAGAAGTCCATGTAATTTAACATGATAATCCCCATACATTATAAGAAACAAATATATCATTTTTTATGGCCGACATAGAAAACTGATTATTCTTATGAGTAAAAGAACTCGTTTGCTATATATAACAGGTTGGAAATTAAGTATATATACACATGTTAAAAATTATGGTTGCATTATATGTGTATAAAGAGAGAAGATGTGTGACACCTAAAAACATATACTCCATCCGTCTTCAAATAATTGTCGTTTAAAAATTATTATTTTTGTGTCAAATTAGTTGTCATTTTCAGTTTTAATGTAGATTTAATGATAATTTTTACAGTTTTATTCTTATATTTTAGCTGATTAGTTACTTATATCAAACAAAATAATATAATAATTAGGTAACAAAAAAAATAATTTAATTCTTAACTGGTATGAAACAACATAAAATAACAATTACTTAAAACAGAGGAAGTAAAAAGTATAAGCAGCTAAGTTATGTGAATATGAGTGGTTGCTTTAGTTAGGAAATTTGTGTACAGCTTTTTGTTGCAAAAATTAAGAATGTGAATAGTGTACACTAGAATAATTTGGAGTACATGGAAAAAGAGTAATTAAGAGAGAAATATAATTGACAATAAAATGTAAGAGAGAGTAAAATGAAAAAAAATGTTTTACTCTAAAAAAAAGATAGAATAATATATAAGGCCATATGTAGTGATATCCTTCCATTTTCCACTTGATTGGTTAACAATAGAGTAAACGAGAGTAGAAAATGTTTTTCACTTCTTTTTTAACACTACTATGAGCATTCATTCACACCCTAAATAATATGGAGGGCCACATTACAGTCAAATTGAGAAGTCATATGCTATGTTATTGTCGTCGGGTATGCTACAGATTTAGAGAAGAATAAAAAAAACAAATGTGGCAAATCTCAAATAAAAATTCAATTGGACAATATTTTGACAAGATAAAGATATCTTATCTTGATGTACCACTTTCTCCAATTACTACCTATAGTCTGTGTTCAAAATCTCGCTGGACGCTACTCGGACGTTTGGTTTGAAAATAGCGATTTTTCAAAAATCAGAAATAAATTAGGGATTAATCAGAGATTAGTTTTAGGGTTTTTATTGAATATATAGTGTTTATTGTATATAAAAACAAGTCGGTTTGGATTGGTGCAGTGGTTTGGGATATTTAAATGCTATTGTCACCCGAGTTCGAATCTCATGATAGGTATTTTTTGTCATTTTATATTTCAAATTCATTAAGAATAGTAATGTCTTTTCGTTGTCGTCTTCTTCATTCATTTGTGTAGCCCTAATCCGTTGTCGTCTTCTTCACGCAATCACCATTTTTTTCACCCTTTTCTTTCTAATCTGTTCATTTTTATGCAATTTTTCTTCCAAATTTTATAGATCTGACTTTAAAACTCTAACTTGTAAACAAAAACAAACCCAAAAACAAGTTTCTTCCACATTTTCGAATCGATTTTTGAAAAACCACGGTTTTAAACGGGAATAACTCGGTCACCGCGTAATCTCGCCAATCTTCACTAATCACGACGGTGGCTCACCATCACCGAACAAAGTCTATAGTTTGTAACAAAATAGATTTCAAAACATTATAAATATTTCCTTATTGTTATGCTTTATAGTTTCTACAAATTTATTTTGTCACTGATGAAACATTGCATTTTTGCTACAATTAGCTTCAAAAGAAAATGTAGATAATTAATTAGTTACAACATATAAATTATCACTATTCTTATAACAATATTTGTTCCAAAATAATTTGTGACAAACAACAGTATCTTTTGCTACAATGGCAATTAGTTGAACTAATGCTGGTTTTTAAAATACGGTCACTTTTTGTTATACAACATTGTGATAATTTTCTGTAGGCTATAGGCATCTATATTTTCTGCAAACACTATAAGAAAACACCCAGATTCATGTGGTTTGTTCTGTGGAAAATTGCTGAAAACCAACATTTACCCGCCAATTCACAGCAATTCATCTTTTTCTTGGATAGACGAGGATAATTACATCATCTCGAAGTGTACCAAATCCAAAACGTTTTCCTTTTACAATTGAGCTGTCTGGAAATTGCAAAATCACTAGAAAGCAATTACACGGAAAAATAACAACTTATAATAAGCTGTGAATCAAATGCCTGCGTTGCATTTTTTTTTCCGAAAAGGTTATCATCTCATTTTGTAGCTAAAGTGAACATATATGGAGGTTTTAGATCTGCTTTTTTTGATTATATTATACTACTTCTGTTTCACAATATAAGAGATTTTAAAGTTTTTTGTTTTATTTTAAATGGGGTTTTCAAGTTTCTATGCAAAATTAAATGTGTTTTTGATGCTTTTTACTTTTTGAATATTGCAATTTATTTTTTCATTGGTTAATCTGTTTTAGAATTGATGATAAAACATTTTTTATTTTAAAAAATACAAAAATTAAATATGTTCTTAATTTTTTAATCTTTTATATTGTGAAACAGAAAGCTGTTTTTTAGTTCGTTTCGCTTTGAGGATATCCTATGTTCCTTCATCATTTGGCTTTAAGGAACTATCGGCGGTCTTCCGATGGCTTTTGCCTTATTAACTCGCCGGTTTTGTTTCCATCTTGGTGTAATTTTTTGATCAAGTATCAATATGAATACCTAGCGAAAAGAAAAAGGGGTACATGACAACAAAACCTAAACTACAAAATCAGACTACAGTGAATTGTGAGAAAAAAACGAGTTTCTTATTCTAAAATTGCCTACAAGAGAGCAAATGAAACGTCGAAAACTATCGATGGAAAGTTTCTACAGCAGTTAAAAGGTAACCATAATAAAGAAGACATAGTGAAATTGTTATTCCAACAAATCAACTCGTGCATATATTCAACGGAGAAGGTTTCCTTGAAACATTATTTGAAGATATAAAAGAGTCAATTACAAAACAACATTTTTGATAGAGAGAAGGAATCCATAAGCCACACGGTTGTGAGATTGGTAACCTGCATCAAGAAAGAAAGATTTTCAGGATTGTGTCATATCGATTTTAGTGAATTCCTTGTCCTAATAAAGAGGCAATGCATTTAAAACTTCAGTAACACTACAAAATTATCCTATCTAATTTCAAAACGAGACCCAAGTTTACCAAAGTTTACCTAATTCCGAAATAAGCCATTTCCGTTTAGATTCATGATGCTTCTCTAAATTCTTCATCTATGATGAGCGAAAACTCTCAATTCTCAAAGATCGCACATGAGATCACTGAATTCGATATTTAAACAAAAGAGATCGCGAAGAAATGACAGAGTCCAAACCCTAACCACAACGGATTGAAGCAAAACCGGAAGGAAAAAACAAAAAAAAAAACAAATCAGAGAGAGAGGGAGAAGAAGAATCTGACCTAATTGGAAGATTTAGACTGTTTGGAGGAAGATGAAAAGTCCGGCGGCGAGTAGATGAGAGCTGCGACCATGGATCCCGGAAGAACGGCGTATTTGGCGAGCGCAGCAAGCTTCGAGACTAAAGCCTCTCCTCTCATGAATGACATGTTTTCTCTTCTGCAAATCTCTCGATCGATCGAGCCTGGCGAGTAATTGACGAAGAAGAAAGCTTTCTACGATCCCGGATCGAAACTGTTCGCTTTTTCAGTTTGATGATGTTTCTTAGTTGGGCCGATCTCTCCTTAGCTACCAGGCCCACTTAATTCACTTTTGATCTTATTCAGTTTGTCTAGAAGACAAACAAAATTTTAAATATTTACGTTTAGGTAGACAATGAACGTGTTACATGCTACAAATATATAGCTACACAAACACAATTATCATGATTTTTTTTCTTTTGTTGGTAACCCGCAACTGTTTGCTACCACAATAACGAGTCTTTGAGTTCCAATGATACTAAACAATACAAAACGTTGTTATGTATGTAACGTTTGCCGATACTAACAGATCAATATTTGTTGAATCGAAAGTTTAACGAAAAAAAACCAGCTTACACACGTTTTGCTTTTATAATTATTCTCTAGTTCCAAAACATATTTGCGTACGTCGCAGCTAAAATATTATCCTCGATATCGCATATATAAGACAAGAATTGCAAGAGATTTGGTACATACATTGCCTTTTGAGAAAACCAAAAAGGAAAAGGCTAAAGAAAAAGAAAAGACAGGACACATTGTTTATGAGGTACGGATTATATGATTTGGATAAATCGTCATTGAATGATAAACCAAATTATTCAGAAAAGAGTTTGGAGAAAAAGAATGGAATGAAGCTTATTCATAGACTTTGCATTCCTCATCGGCTGGGTTTGTCTTGCAGAAATCCTCCAAAGGGTCTCCGCTTCCAGCAGCTACTTCTCCAGGCCACTTGGCGGCCACTAGGTGAGCCAAATCCACTACTCTTTGACTGTCATTATTCAACACCACAATTTAGACACTAATTTTGTTTCAAAACTCTACATGTGGAAATTCTAGTGATAGTGAGTGGTAATGTTATTATCTAACCTGTAGCCCCACTCGTTGTCATACCAAGCGACCACCTTGACCATATCATCACCCATGACCATTGTGAGGGAAGAGTCGATAGTGGTTGAGACATCAGAGCACCTGAAGTCACAAGAGACAAGCGGTGTGTCGCAAACGTCTAAAATGCCTTTCATCGGTCCAGCGGCCGCTTTCCTGAACGCCTCGTTAACGTCCTCTGCGGTTAAACCTTTCTTCTCAACGTTTATAACAAGGTCAACCACCGAGACGTTTGGGGTCGGCACACGAAGTGCAATGCCGTTGAGTTTACCCTTCAGCTGCGGCAGCACCAACGACACGGCCTTAGCTGCACCTGTGCTTGTCGGTACTATGTTCAGCGCCGCGGCTCTTGCACGCCTTAGGTCCCTGTGGGATGCATCGAGAAGCCTCTGAAACATTGCAAACATATGTTACTCTTGTCACACCACGGTAACATCATTTCAATGCTTCTTTCTAGTACAAGGAGTGTACTACAATCTTAGATAAATCAAAGCCAAACAATAATATGATCAAAATGCATTTAGATTTTATGTATTCGAAAAAGAAAAAAACAAATCCAAACTTAAATGTTGTTTAAAACTATTGATAACATTTGATCAAAACCCAACTCCAAATCGAAACCAAAACTGAATCAAACCGAACTATACTATGCCTTTAGTAGCTTTTACTCGAAAATAAAAAAAACTCTAACCGAACCCGATTAAATACTCCTAAATGCGGATATTACAACAAGATTTTGTGAAAAGCTATCTCTAATTTTAAGTTTTTACTTGACTAAACACACACACAAAAAAAAAAAGAATATTACCTGGTCTCCAGTGTATGAGTGTGTAGTTGTCATAGTCCCCTTGACAATTCCTGTAAAGTCACTTCATGTAAGAATGCTAGAAACAATTTGTAAAGAGCACTTGAGCAGAGAAAAGCAATGTACCAAATTCTTCATCCAATACTTTAGCAAAGGGAGCCAAACAGTTGGTGGTGCAAGATGCATTGCTGCCAAGACAAAAAATGAAGCATAAACACTCAAAAAACTAAATTCTTCTCTTAATAAGAGTGGTTTGTTTAAAGTTTAAACGGACCTAATGATGTTAGCTACGTCGTGAGAATAGTCTTGCTCATTGACTCCCACAACATAGGTCGGGATATCAGCACCTTTAGCTGGCGCGGTGATGATCACTTTCGAGGCTCCAGCTTGAATATGCTTCCCTGCTCCTGGCCCATCAACAAACACTCCTGTTCCCTGATCATAACCATGTACCATTTATACATATCTTTGCGCGATTTCGCCACCATATCATTGGAGCTTTAGATAGGATAGGACACTCACCTCGATGACAATGTCAATACCGAGCTCAGCCCATGGAAGCTTGAGAGGGTCTCTGTTAGAGACAACTTTGATATTCTTACCATCAACACTGATAGTTTCATTGTCGACAATTTTCACATCAGCCTTGAAGGTTCCAAGCATAGAGTCATACTTCAACAAGTGAGAGGCCTGCATGCGCGATATCACCAATGTCAAAACATGTGTTAGAAGAGTGAGAGAGAGAGAGAGATTCACAAAGTTAAAAAACCTTTTGGAGGACTTACGTTCTTGACACCACCACTGTCGTTTACTACAATAACTTCAAGAGGAGAGTCCTTGCGTCCGTGCCAACACCTAAGGAAGTTCCTACCGATCCTTCCAAACCCGTTGATCGCAACCTTCAGTTTCGCCACTGTCTCTCCTCTAACTGGAGTGGATGTTATCACAGCCTAATATTTCACAAAACCATCATCAGTGACATGGACATTCACATGATCAATACTGTTTACTGAATCAGTGTGTTACAATCAGCCACCTTAGGAGTGATTTGTGCAGCTATGGCATCAAAGAAAGATGCTTCCTCGCCGTTGTTGCTAACTCGCAGGCCGGAGAATTCAGCCACTTCTAGCCTCTGTGTAGATATTCACAAGAAAAAACAGATCAACAAAACCGTAACACACCCACACACACACACACACACACACAGAGAGACACATAGACTATATGTTTGTTACCTTGGAGGAGCATTGAGCAGGGAAAGAGTGAATGGCACTCTTAGACTGCAACCTCGGTTTCACCGGGATTCTTGAAACGGCGAGAGCTGAATGTGTGGCCATAGCTGAAAGTGAAACAAGAAGAAAACTGCTAGAAGTGCCAATAGATTTTTGAGGATTGGCATATATACATGCATCATCACCAGCTTACGTTTTGATCAAAAGCAACCTATGGTTCAAAGTGAAGCAAACCATATAAAATATGTGGATATTATGTAGGTAAGATTGCTATACGGATAAGATTGTGTGAGCCGTTGATTAATAGATATGTCATATTTTTCAAAAACTCTTGTTTACATGTCATATTTTCCCTCTTGAGGAACTGAGCTAAGAAGAATCAGGCAAATTAAACTGTCTCCTTAAACTCAGATCTTGCTATGATTATGATATATTGTTCAAAGCGGTTTCAAGAGAAACATACGGTTTTGAAGATAGACGGAAGAGTTGTACAAAATTACACAGAAACATCCAACATTTTATTGGGATCATAATAAGTAATCACCCGTCGTGACTCACAAGTCCTAAAACAGATCATGGTTATTCAAGCAGTAGCCTCGACTTCATCGGTGCTCAGAGCTGCGCCATTCGGGGTATCTTCTTCTGATTTGAGCTGAGAGGATACATCGTCGATTGCAGAGTTGAGCTGCGCAATTTTCTCAGCCAGTACCTTTCGCGTTTTCTGCAATAGCAGTAGACAGTATTATTACTAAGTAAATCAACAAAGAGCAAAAAATGCGAAAGAGATCAACTAAAAATGGAAGATGTATAGTGGCTATTACAACTCACTTCCAAAGCTTTCTCCTCATCATATATGAATTTAGGCAATTTCCTCATGAGATCCTTTCTGTCTGCTCCAGCTATAGCCTTGCTGATCTGATGTAATTCACAAAAGTTAACATTACACATTGATGAATCATAGTCAAGGAGAACAACGAGAGTTATATTAATGAAACCAAGCTCTAAGACTGATTAACTTAACCAACCTGTGGTGCATATACGCATCCGAGGGCACCGACTATGAGTCCACCCAAAATAAACCCTCCCACAAATAAGCCTGTGCTGCCTGAACTGTCCTCATCTCTGCAAGATTTGATAATATTAGACATTGCAAACGATCTATGTTAATCATGAGTTACAAATCTACGCACTTTCAATTGTTTTGATTAGAAAACATTTAAGGAGTGACAAGAACCACATTGTATGATCGACTGGCTATGGACATCTCAAACACTACACTGACAACTTATATACAGTAGCGTAAGTATCTTTTCACCATAGCTCTAAACAATAAAACAAATCAAGAAGAGGATCAAAACTCTATACCTGTACGCTGATTGAATGGTTAAGATCCTTTTGCTTCTAGGAGCAGAGAAATGCAGTTTGTTGGAGCGATTCAGTCCAAAAGAAACATTGACACAATGTGCACTTGGCTTCAAGGAAATGCCTAGCATGAAATTCGATGAGAACCAAAAAAGATGAGTCAATCGATAGATGGTACTAAAAGAAGCTTGAAAAATCATAGACTTATGTATCTGCAGCATCAAGTGTCAACCGGATTCGACTCTTTCTTGGAAAAAAAACAAACACAAAGAATGCTCATTTTCACAATATGAAATGAGTAATACAACCAGTCTCAGCGGTGTAAATGGGAATGCGTCACGATATATTATAAACTATGCCAACGGGTAACACAAATGGCGGCTGAAGAGAGTGATTCAGTAACAAAAGTTCCACACTTTCATCTTTGCGATAAAAGCTCATCTAAGCCCAAAAAGCTCATCAATATGTATGCCTGAAGATATCTAAACAAAATTATGCAAGCGGAAGACACAAATGGAGACTGAAGAAAGTGATTCTGAAAAACTTCCATCTTCTTAATGCAACGCTCATTTCAGCCAAAAAAAAAAACATCTTCAAATTCTAAATTTTGCATCATGAAAATGCATTTCAGACCATGTTTGAGTTTGACGATCATATTGAAAAATCACCGCAAGCAAAAGAGGAAACCCTACATTGCATACACCGAGCAAACATATCAACAGGACCAATTCAGGTTGATCTCATCATATCAAAGTCTAATTGATTTGGGATTTTGGAAAAAAAAAAAAAAAAAAAATAGAAATCAGAAATCACCAAAGTAGAAACAACAATCTGGATCCTCCAATAAAACCTTGCAAAGGGCAAAGTACACAATCAAGTTCTGAAAATCGGGTTACTGAGATACGTATGACCTTCGATAGAATCTAGCGCAGCAGCTAAAACGGAATTAAGAACGAAGAGAGAGCGAGAGAGAGTCTATCGAAAAGATCGAGTGAGAAGAGAGAGTCTACCAGATGAAGGATGGAGATGGTGAGCATTCGTGGGAAGAGAGAGAGAGGTCGAAAGAGACGCCATCGATGGAAGAAGAGAGAAACTGAGATCCTGAGAGAGCAGTAGAGAGCTCGGAGGACGTTCGATGATATCCAAGTTGTGTGTGTGATTCAGTGGTAATTAATAATAAATCGATTAAAAATTATAATCAGCGGTTTAAGAACCGGACCGACTGGTCGGATGGGTTCGACCATGAACCGAATTGGTGGCTGGGATTATCAAACCGTCAAAGAAGTACCAAAACATTAGATGCTATGCTACAATACAATGACTACATGCCAACTTCTAAGAAATTTGGAATTTTTGACAGATTTAAGAAAATTTCACAAAATATATTACGATATCTTGGATTTTGCTGGACTAGTAGAAATTTTGAGATATCTCAAAAGATTTGAGACTAAAAAGTTGTAAAATTGGAAATATAAATTACGAATGCGTTCCATTGAAGCAAATGAGGCTGCGGATCTCATTGCCAAAAGCTCCTCTATTTCCCTATTTACTCTGCTTGTTTAGACTGTAGTATTAATTAGTATCCTAGCATGGCTAAGAGTCCATTGCTTGAAAAGGAGAAACAATGTACCACTCTTTAGTAGTATTCAGTTAATTTGGTATGTTTGAGGAAAAAAAAAAAAAAAACATGTATACATCGATATCTTATTCCTCAAACGACATCTTAGGTGAAACCACATATTTTATTGATTCTACAAGATTATATTTGCAACATCCGATTTTTAGTATATGGTAGTGCATGTGAAAAAAACCTTAAAAGAATATATTCAACTAAAAGAATGTTATTATATTCAATACATGGTGACGAAAGTATAAGGCTTGTAACCCTTTAAACTTGAGATATATATGTATTATCTTTTGATTCCACAAATATGTATTATCTTTAATGCTTTATGCTTTCATCACCATGAATTGACGAAGAAGGCTTTACATCAAATTTTCTTCACGGTACAAAATAAGCTAATTTTCTTAATCACGTTATTAATCCAACATATATCTAGATTTCAGTTAATTAACGACAGTCAATTTCAGTTTGACATTTGTTTTTCTTCAAAATTTCCCCCACCATGTATTTCGCACTCGTTCTACTCCGTACATTACCCATTTGAATAATGGTAGAACCTATAAAATAGGAAAGAAAAAGCAAGAACAAATAAAAAGGAAACGTTAATAAAAAATAACTTACCGGATTTGTCTATAGTTTCCCTACTATTTTCGCATGCGTCAATGGCAACATTATTCTCTTCTTTTGTCCTCTCTCTGTCTCTTTGACTCCATATTTTATCATCGTCTCCGTTTATATTGGATTTTACTGCAAAATTATATCAGAGATAAAGAGAGATAATCATCACGTTTCAAGAAAATGGCTGCAGGTGGAGGTGGAGGTGGAGGTGGAGGCGTAGAAGGTCCGAGACAGCTAGATCAGACCCCGACTTGGGCTGTCTCTACTGTTTGTGGTGTTATCATCTTAATCTCCATTATTTTGGAACTTATGATTCACAAAGTCGGTGAGGTAATTTCATACACAACTTATATCTTATTTTTTTCTTCAGTAATTATTATCAATTTCTCATTACATTTCCACGCTCGCAGGTTTTCCAGCGAAAGAAGAAGAAAGCCTTGTATGAAGCTCTTGAGAAGATTAAAAATGGTATTATATATTTTTCCAGGACTTAGGAGAATTGCCCTTTAATTTTAGGAATTTTGATTGTTGAATATTTCTTTTGGTTTTTTATTTGGTTTGCGGTTAAATCAACAATCTAACACCTTTTTCATGTAATTTGTAGAGCTCATGGTTTTGGGATTTATTTCTCTGCTTCTAACATTTGGGCAAAACTACATTGCGAGTATATGTATTCCGTCAAAATACGGCCACGCAATGTCGTTTTGTGGTCCATATGATGCGAAAAAGTACAAGAAAGCAAACCGCCAAATGATAAATTTCTCCCCTCACCGTCGTTCTTTGGCCGACGCTGCTCCAGTGAAATGCAAGACTGTAATATTTGGCAAAATTATATTTCGAGCCGGGCCTGGATTCTTATATCAACTTGTGGCATGGATTTTTTATGTTGTTTATATTGATAAAATCGTTTTTCATTTTTTTTTTTTTCAGGGTTATGTACCGCTTATATCGTTGAACGCATTACATCAAGTGCATATTTTCATATTCTTTTTGGCCGTGTTTCATGTGATATACAGTGCCATCACCATGATGCTTGGAAGAGCCAAGGTATATGCATAAGTTTATCGTGGTGCATGACCGTCTTAAATTATTTGTAGACGATCTAAAATAAAGTTTGTTAGACAAAATATTGACGTACTAATTGAAATGTATATATTTGTAGGCCCTAATATCATATGTAGATTTTATTTTTCTTTATTTAAAATCATGTCTAGTTCGAGTGCTCCTGTTGCATTGCATGTATGAAGTATCCATATCTTGATGATTGTCATTTTGAGTGAAGTAATTCATCCTTTTCATAAACACAGATTCGTGGCTGGAAAGTATGGGAGCAAGAGGTCATCCACGAACAAGAAATGTTAAATGGTACATTAAACTCTACTTTTTATGATATCTCAACAAAATCTAAAATAAAATTATTAACCTAGCTTCTTCTTTTAATTCGAATTTTTGATACAGACCCATCAAGATTTAGACTCACACATGAGACATCATTTGTCCGTGAACATGTCAATCCTTGGGCCAGAAATAAATTCTCCTTCTACGTTGTAAGTTTTTCCTAGATTCTAAGTGTCCCACTCCCATTCTTGATCAATCGGTTCATCTCTCTATCTCTCATGGAAACAGATAATATATTTTTATTTTATTTTTTAGATGTGCTTCTTCCATCAGATACTCAGATCCGTGAGAAGGTCCGATTACTTGACAATGCGACATGGGTTTATAAGTGTGAGTTAGTTCATTGATATTATACATATTTATTTTAGATATACCTGTTTAAATTTAATCTAGTATAGAGTGAACATTGATCAGTCCATTCATTTTTAATTGGTTTTGTGTTGCAACGAATTCTTAAAATGGTATCATAGTCCAAAGTTGACATAATAGACGATTTTTCCCTTTATAGTGATCCGTCTCCGAAGGACATGTTAGAATGTTAAACACTTAAACATCAGAATATACTTTTTATTTTTTGAGTTCTTTCTCAATATCCAACTGTATTAGGTTCATTTGGCACCTGGTATGAAGTTTGATTTTCAAAAGTACATCAAAAGGTCGTTGGAAGACGACTTCAAGGTGGTGGTGGGAATAAGGTAACTAATATCTTTTATTTTTTACATTTTCACTCCGTTTTGTTTCTCTAATGGAGACATCATTTTTGTTTTCTATTGCAATCTACCATTCGTGATGGCAGACCTGAGCTATGGGCATTTGTAATGCTCTTTTTACTCTTTGATGTTAACGGTTAGTCCTCGTTTATCATTTTCCCAAATTGTAATGCTCTTGTCTTCTGTTTGTAGCATACAAACTTTAACTTATTTTTATTTTATTTTTTTCAAAAAAAAAAAAAAAACAGGATGGTATGTTACTGCCGTAATCACCATGCTTCCTCCACTGGTACGTGATTATATAATCTACTATACAGAGTCCTTAGTTACTATAAAATACGAACAAAAATGTTTTTGGTTTTAAAAAGCTAACTGTGGTTGGTTTTAAAGTTAACACTAGCCATAGGAACAAAGCTTCAAGCCATTATATCATACATGGCACTGGAGATTCAAGAGAGACATGCAGTAATTCAAGGGATGCCTCTTGTCAATGTCTCCGACCACCATTTTTGGTTAAGCAAACCCGCTCTTGTCCTTCATATGATCCACTTTGTTCTATTCCAGGTAAATTGGGCACTGATAATTACATAGCCTAAGTTTCCACGAATATGATAGTAATACGCTGATATGAGGATTATTCATAAAACTAAAGCAATTGCTAGGTTGTTTATTTATAAATTTCTGAATAAAAATATTTGTTCCCAAAAAAAAAAAAAATTCTGAAAAAATCAATACTTCTTTTGAATTCGGTCGAATCTTATAATCATATACTAAACCCCTATGAAATTATAAGAAACATTAAAATATTGAATATATAGATAAAATAACCCCCAAAAAAAAAAAAAAATTCATACTAAATCTACGTACACTGAGCTGAATCAAATATGTATAATTGTATATAGGTGATGAACTTATGTGATAACATGATTACTGATTTCTTCTATTTTGAAAATTTCAGAATGCTTTCGAGATTACTTACTTTTTCTGGATTTGGGTAAATTACGCAGCATCCTTTGCTAATCTTTTCGTCTACGTTTCCCTATTACATTTAGTTTCTTTTATAAAGTAATTTAATAATGAGTTGATGATTACTATTGCAGTACGAGTTCGGGTTAAGGTCATGTTTTCATACCCATTTTGCGCTTATAATCATCCGTGTCTGCCTAGGGTATGTTACAAGATTCGTCTGCTTGGGCTACAAAAAAAAATCGATTTTTGAGCTTATCACAATTTAACATATATATGGCATTGGAATTAGGGTGGGAGTACAATTCTTATGCAGTTATATCACACTACCTCTATATGCTCTCGTCACTCAGGCATGCCACATCTATACTTTTGTTTTCTTTCGATGTATAAATATATTCTCCATAGAATTAATAAAGGATAATCCATTGGGAGATATATTTACAGATGGGATCGACGATGAAGCGATCAGTGTTCGATGAACAAACTTCAAAGGCATTAGAACAATGGCATAAGAAGGCGAAGAAAAAGAATGAAAAGTGATAATATTTAGCCTTCTTCTTCGATGGGGAGGAGCAAGTGGGCCAGCGGTAGTGCATCACCTCTGCATCCTTTCTATCTGGAGTTCGACTCCACCTAACCCCCATGTGGGGTTTATTTCTTCAGTGAGAGGATTGGTCAGTGGGCCGGCCTGTTGTGGCCCATAAACGTTGACAAAAAAAAAAAAAAAAAAACCCTTCTTCTTCGATCAATGGATCTTGCTTCAGTGACCATTAAACTAGCCCACTCAATACCAAATTTAAAACTTTCAAATAACTTTTGGTTAGTTGATGTCTACACACATTTGTTTTGGTAGCATAGGCTTTAGCTATGTAATTATTTTTAATATATAAGCCACTTACGTGGTTTAATTTCGTACATGCATTTACAAATTTATACGAAGGAAGAAATGTTGTCCTCTACTACTATATTTTTTTTTTTTTTCTGATAGAGAGAACCTAAATTCATCATTACTATCATCTTGATCATTATGATTTGGTGTCTGACAATTCAATCATTATAGAAAAAGGCTGAAGTTTCTCACTGGAAAAAGAGAAAATAATATACAAACATAGATAAACAAATGCATCTTATTATTTGTGTGTAATGTGAATATCTCAACCTCAACTATGCAACTTCACATCAGGATTCCTTATAGATTTAAGCCACATATCCGCCATAACTCTAGATGACAAGCTCCACAACAACTCTTCCTCTCCTTCTTCCTTCTCTTTTCTCTTAACATTACTCTTCTTCTTCCCTTTCTTCCCCATTCCGTACTCCACAAGCCACTGCGCCGCCGTCAACCTACGTTTCTCCGTCGCATTCTTCTTCACTCCCCCAACGTGCAAACTTCCAACCTTTAACCCTTTCTCCTCCTCTTCCGCCTGCACCGCCACCACCACCGTCCCTCCCACCGCCTCATATCTCCTCGTCGGGTCCCGGAGCTGCACTGTCGCCATAACCGTCAACGTTTTCTGCTTGTGATTCTCCTTGAGCCACTCATCAAGCGGAATGGTAAATTCGAGTGGATTCCGCTGACCTTTGGCAGCTGAAACCTCGAAAGGAGCATCGTCCTCCACCATATCAGCTTGAATCTTTAGTCCTTCAATCACCATTTCCTCTAGCTTCTGTAAAGAAACCGCTAAAACCTCCTCTGCCGACGTCAATGGAGTCTCCTCCACGTTCCAGATTCCGGTCATTATTCTCTCCCTTCTTCCACTGTGCATCGCATTAGCCATCGTCTTAACAGCTGCTACCGTCCGCGCCGCGCTCGTGTTGGCTCGTTCTTTGTTCCTCCCTTGTATAATCGCTGATGCTATTCCTTCAAATGCCACTTGCTCCCCTGTCTTCCCCATAAGCTCGTCTATTGCCATAAGCGAAGAGATCTTAGAGTTTAGTTCTTCACCCAAATTCGCCATTCTGTGAAACAGTTCGAATCCTGTCGCTGCTCCAGCTTCTGGTAGTACAACAATCTGTTTCGAGATTTGCATCACGAGCTTAGGTGTGTCTTTCCTCAAGACCACCGTGTCAAAAGGGTTCATAGAAACTAAGTAACCACCGTCTCTCGTCTGAACAACGCAACCTATGCCTTTTCCAAGATCCGAGAGATAATTCTCAGATTCTTCGTCTACTGATTCGCTAGAATGCAGCTCAGAGATCTCCATTTTGTGCTGGTAGAATTTGAGATTCTCGGTTTCTTCATCCTCAAGTAACTGAAGGAACTCCTTTGTCACTGTCTGTTCCTCTTCATCTAGCCTCTGTGAATCCGTTTCACCTTCAGCTTCTCCGTTACTCTCGTCTTTCATCATCGACTCAAGCGCTTTGATCTGCTTTGCAATCGAATCTAGCTCGGTCAGTCTCATTATATGCCGTGGATCATCAACATTAACATGTTGTTCCTTCTTGATCTCGACGGGTTTTTCGCCTACGGTTCCATCGGATTTCTCGGTTTCCATATCGTCATCAAACTCGACTCCTTTGTCCACAACTTCAAAATCAGGTTCTTGATCTTCTCCTTTGTCAACAACTTCAAAATCAGGTTCTTGATCATCTTCGACGCTTTGCTCTGTTTCCTCTGTTTTCTTCACCGGTTTCTCCTCTGGTTCATCAAGATTCAAATGCTCAATCTTTTGAAGATCCGATGCTGGCTCGGTGCCGGACACTGGCGTCCAGGCCACGCTTCGGCTCGTCATCTTAGGGCTAGGGACACTAAACGACGTCTTTGATTGCTTTCGCCCAAAGGAACCAGCAAAATTATTAGGTTTACTGCTCGGTTTTATCCCTAACTCACCTTGTTTACTGTAAATCCCAGCTCCACCGTCTTTCTCCATTATTTGAAACCCTAATCTCAGAACCAACTCACCTCCTTTAGCTTTACCTGAAAGCCCCCAACTCATATCCCATTGCCTAACCCTAGCTCCTTCGTAACTCATCTTCTCCACCGACTCTTGAATCAACTCGGTCAAATCTACCGTGTGCTTTCCGAACTCCAGCTCCTTAGCGTCCACAGCGAAGAGATAAACAGAAAACGGACGAGGCTCGAACTTGGCCGGAGCACCTTTCCCGTTCGCCGGAGAGTAGTACACGTGGCACTTGACAAACAAAGTCTCCTCGAAATCTGCAGAGCCTTGAGAAACCCTACACGGCATCGTTTGGACGGCTCCGTCTTTCGTTTCCTTCTTCCTCACGCAAACACCAAGGCGTAATCCGTTCATCGACGCCGGTAGATTCTGCGCCGCCACGACCTCGACTGATAACAAACAGCTCAGCTTCTGCATTCCGATCCGGACCAACCCGCGAATCGGCTTCCAATTCCATATCCCTTTTTTCTCTTCCTTGGCACTCGACGACGACTCCTCTGGTTTCTTGATGCTTTTAATCTGAGTAACATTCTCTTCCTCCTCTGCCTCAAGCTTCGGTCTCGACCGCCATGGAGACAGCGACAGACGCCGAGACCGCGGCTTCGATACTGTCAGATCCTCAACTCGCGCTGTACCGGCTTCGTCGGAAACGACAGATGGAACAGAACTGCGAGGGAGAGCGAGGGAAGCGGTTCTCCGATTACCCTGAGGTTTCTGGTAAAGGTTTTCGCTTAAAGCTTCGAGTTCAGCGAGAAGCTGCGTGTTAGAACTCCGGCTGCCGGAATATTCCCCCGCCATCTCCTGTGATTATCTGCAAAAATTATTGTAGCGAGATGAAGGTTTTTCTAGGGTTTTTTTGGTTCGTAGAAGAAGATAAGGAAGATGAGGGTTTAATTGGACAAATCAGAAAACTTTTGTGTGGTGAAGAGTATTGATAGGTTTCATTGTTTGGTTTTGTCCTAAATGGAAAGAAAAAATATTATTAATTTCGTCCAAGGATTGGGTGAGGATTGAGAATGTCGTGGCCTTTTCTTAACTCTGAAAGAGACCATAAACTGGTCCCAGGTAATTGAATGTCACGGTATGGTTTCGTCGTTCAACGTTTCAGATCGTTAAGCCGTAAGATAAATGTGCGGTTGTAAGAGTTTTGTGAGAAGTTGGTACTTAATAAACTCTACCGTATTTTACAGGTATAGCTCTACTCAAAGCATTAACTAATTGTCGGAATGAATTTGAATCTATGATGCTCAAACACCAAAAATGATGATACCTAAATACACAAAAACATTATGTAAAATACAATATGTGTTTGAAGGACTATCAAACACTTTCTTTGAAGGACTTAAAAAACTCTTCCTAAGATTAAGATTAAATAATTAGGGAATACATAATAACTTGGATAAACTTTGAAACTATAGTCAGTTTTGATGTCTTTAAATAATCTATACAAGTCTCCGTAACTACACTTTCAATCTAATGGGTTTACTGAATTAAAGCTTCTTTCTCTATCGAATCCTCGAGACCTTCTTGATCCCGAACCCGAAGTATCCTTCACCGATCCATCGATCTTTCTCTTCTTGCTTCCTGCCTTTGACACGTCCTCTTTCTCATCCATGAGCGACAAGAATCTCCGCAGACGAGTAGACCGCAAAGAGGAGGAGTCATGATTCTCTTTAGCAATGGCATCACCATCCTCTCCGGGCTTTGGATTATAGAGCTGACGGATGATCTGAACAAAGTAGAGGAAGAGAGCTAAAACGCACGCAACTCCACATATGAGAAACAGTCCCCAGAAGCTTTTCAGATGAAGCCTGTCCGATTCGAGCTCCGCGTTCTCTAGAGTGCACGCGTTCTTCATCAGCCACTTGTCGTGAATCCTCTGCAGGTCTCCGTTCTCCGCCAGCTCCAAGATCGCTGTTGACAGATCTATCGCTAGAGGAGAGTCTCTAGGAAATGCCTAACGTAAACAAAAAAACATTTGGTAGTTAGGAAAATGGGCGTAAACAACTAACCAACAATAAAATTTCAAACCGAACCGAACAATGTGGAGAGATAGTATATGAAGACTTACAAATCCCCAACCACTTTTGGTGAACTCTTGACCAACGATCCTATAAGCGCAATTTTTAGAGAGGAAGAGTTCAACATACGGACGCTCGTCCACAATAGCAGCAACACCTCCTTTCTTAGGTCCATCTTTCAAAGCCTTGGCATAAGCTTCAGGTGATCCAAGCGCGCGGAGCCGTGACTCTGATATGTTGAGCTCATCCCTCAAATAACGCTCCGCAAACGAACCGACCTGGTACCCGATCGGATCATCCATTTCTCTTAGGCTATCAATCCCCTTGATTGGCGATGAGAGCTGTTGGACCGTCAGGATCGACGTGAGACTAGCCGTGTAGCTCGAGTTGATTATCAGTACAACGAACAGCCATATGATCAGAACCAACCTCCCAAGTGTACTAACCGTGTTCTCTCCTGCCAAAACCAAGTGAAAAAGGCTCGTGTCAGTCAAAGCAGAGCAATCGCTAGTGAGACTGTTAAGTTTTCTTTTCCGCGTACTATGCGCGAAGAACATGGTGGAGAAGCTAAACCTGCAAAGATATCAGACAAATGGATCAGAAGAGGATTACACAAAAGTTGATCGACCTCTCTTACTTACAAGATAAATGAGACTGACCAGAGAATTGTGACGCATTGTCTCTTGGGCGGGCCTCTAAACTCATCGTTGATCCTATGCTCCAAGATCCAAACAACAATGCCGACAAAGAGAAAGCAACAAGCCGTGACTGCCCACATCAGTCGATTAAAAGGCCGTAGAAAAGCCCAAGCTCCTGAATTCAGTTTCTTGAACGGAGCAACAACAACTAGCCCAGACGCTGCGTAAGGCTGTGTGAAATCCACAATCTTCGTCCGGTTCGTTACAATAGCCACATCGCCAACCACTCCATCAAAATTCTGCAGTACATTCCCATTTTCACAATCTTAAATAAAAATGAAAAAAAAAAAAAAAAATTGTAGAAGAAGAAGACACACTCACACCAGTTGTTATCATCTCAACCATATGCGTGTAGCTCGGATTCTCCTTTCCGTTTCCATAAGGAACAAACTTGAAAGGGACCGCGTAAGGTAAAAGATTCACCGCAGCCGTGAACACATCAATGCAGAAACCTTTAAACATATTATCCGTTCCACGAATCTGCGACACGAACTCCTTGTAACTAACACGACGAGGCACCCCGATCTTGAGCTCCTTCCCGTTGTTCGAGAACACCCACCCTCGCGGCTTCTGAACCGTCTCTCCAGGCCAAAGCACATGCTTTAGTTTCGGGCTTGTCGTACCACCAGCAAAAGACGCATTTGGCTCCTTACCTCTGTAGAGAGACTCAGGCGGCACAACTGATAAACCGGAATGGTTCGACCAGTAGCCTATCTGCCTCACCCCGGTTCCCGCCACGTTGATAATATCGTAACCTGGCCTGATCCGAGACCTGTCTGCAGTAAACTGAACCTCCCCTGTCAAACCAACCATCCGCGTTCCGAGGATATCCTTAAGCAGAGTCTCTCCGCCGTCAAAGACCGTCATAGCTTCTAAGTTGAGGCTTCCGCTTTTCCCTAAAGCGTCAAGCATCGAGTCGTTCGAAAACGATACCCTCCCGCCGTGCTTGAAGTACTTGTCCAGAGCGCGCGCTAAGAGCATAACCGAGTCATAAGCGTAGAGACCGTAAGCGTGAAGAGCCGGAGGAGCATCAGGAATCCTACGCCACCTCGAGTAAAACTCCCGTTTCAAGCTCGAATCAGGCGTGTGCGGACGCAGAACAAGAACGCCTTGAATCGTCTCAAGCCTCTCAGAGGGAAGCGGAGACGAAGAGTCGAGAGTCGTGGACAACCAATCCGTAGCGATCCAGACATACCCATTCCCCATCATCCCAAGATACTTGGCCTCTTTGAAGACCGCGAAACCCAGCTCCGAGTAAACGTGAATGACGATGATTCTCGGCTGGAGCAACATGATCTTGATGAGCAGGTTCATGATCTCGTTCTTGTTCGCCGCGTTGTCCGGATGCAAACCGGCCTTGTAAGTGATTCTCAGCCTCCTGCTCGCGAGCTTGTCGTTAAGCGCGGCGACGCCGTTTCTTCCGTAATCGTCGTCGACGAACACAGCGATCACTTCTTTCCAGCCGTAATAGTCTACGATCGAAGCTATCGCGTCCATTTGGTATAAGTCGCTCTGACTCGTCCTGATGAAATACGGGAACTGGAGTGGCGACATTACAGGATCCGTGACAGCGAATGAGAGAAGAGGCACGCGTAGCTCGTTAGCCATGTGAGATATCATGTGAGCAACTACAGAGCATTGTGGTCCTATGATCCCAACTATGTCTTTCTCCATAAACCTCAATGCTAATATAAACAACAAGAGATGAATTTCATTACCAAACAGATCAGAAACTGAAAAACATTTTTTTTTTTTTTTTAAAAAAAAAACAGTGACTAAATTTACCTTCGACCATGCCCATAAAACCGCTGCAATTGGAGTTCTGCATTGAGACTTGAAGGTGTGTTCCGTGGAGGATGTCGGGGTTTGAATTGACATCTTTGACTGCCTCGTTAATCGCGATCTTGGCAACTTTGCCAATTACTGAATCGAAACTGAATATCGAGCCGATTTTGACGACTTTTGGTTTCTCAGATTGTGCTTGTCCGATAAAAAGACAAGACAAGAACAAGAAAGACCAGAGTTGCTGCTTCATCCCTCTGCTTCAGAGAGAAGTACGTTGACTTTTTTAGTAGTTAAAAATTGACCCATCAAAATCAGACGATGGTTTTGATTAAGTAGGATTAAGCAAAACCCAGAAATTGTGCGAACTAAGGCGAATTAAGTGAATCGAACATAGTGAGCTATACCTTTTAATTTTTGCAGCTTGTGGAAGCTAACCAGAGCTTCTGCAATTTTTCTAATGGAAAAAATTAAAAAAATAAAAATCGAGAGAGAGAGAAAGAGAAGAATTGAAGAAGGAGAAGAAAGAGGCAAGAACAAAGTGACGAATCAGATTCGCTGATGAATTGAGATTAATACCAACCTCATATTCTTCAAAGAACTGAGGAAACGCATTCACGTGTCTGTTCGTTTCACTTTTTTGGCAAAAAAGCGAAACCTTTTCCACCTTGTTTCTTGTGTATTTTTTTTTTTTGTTTTCTTTATTAAATCTCGATCTCTCTTTTTATTTTAATTTTCGTCAGACACTACAAGTGAAAGTGATCTGGGAAGTAATAAAAAAATATATTCAAAGTTTCAAACTCATTAAAAATGAGCTTTTCTGTTCAAAACTACTTGTTGAAGGAATTGACAACTAAAAGATGTTATGTTTATTTTGGTCCACCGGCCAAGTAAAGTATCCATTTTCAACGTCCCTTGAGGCCTTGATTAAGTCGTACTTGGCTTGATCCAAACATGAATTTACCATATCGGAGGAAAATAAATGGGAAGCGACTCCAATAGGCAAATAGGGCAATAAGGCATCATCCTTTATGCCGTCAATCTCATCCACATGTACCACATCATTAGGAATGTTAAACGAGGTTTTGGAACCTAGCTTGACTCCATTAAAACCTTTCAAAATATACACAATGTGGCTAAAATCATCATATATTAAAGAGTTCTATATATGTTCATTTAAAGTGTCCACTTAAGTTCAGACTTTACCGGTACACTTGTGTCACAATATTGAATTACATGTAGTTGTTTCCCAATATAAACTGACTAAATCGCCTTCACGATATGAAGGATGACGATTGTTAACGTTCCACGTTTCTTCTATTGTCATTACCTTCGATTGTTCTTTGAATGAAGTTTATGCACAACAAAATACTAACTTGCTGCGGACGCTATTCTTGATATGGTAAGCTTCTCGCGTCCATTCTTATGCCTTGTCGTTTTGGTTCGGCGAGATAGTGAATAAAGTTGGGTTGAGGCTTGTTTTTAGGAGTGGACATTCGCTTGTGGAGATACAAAGGGTTGGGCTAGAACTTGTGCTCACTTAAGCTTGTCCTTCATTAGCTTGAATTTTTTAAGTAATTTTAAGTCGTGGTCTGTGGGATGACTTGGTGTGTCTGCTTTGAGTGTAGGTCGGGTCATGAGTTTAGTGATGATCATACTTAATTCTTCTGGCATGGTCTTTCTACCAGATCTTGTTCTTGATGGCTCCTAGTTGATGGGGATCGTGGTTTCTTTGGGTAATTCATTGCTTATGTCCTCATCAAACCTTGAAAGACATTATTGTTTTCGTAAATTGCAAAGGAACGGTATTGATGGTATGAATCCTGACAGTTAGGCAAGATCTTGAATTTTTTTTTTTTACCGAGTAATAATCTTAAGTTGATGATATAGGCTATTGAAGATGTCTACTTAGTATTTAAAAGATTGGTCCACATCAACATTTAAAATTACTAAATTATTTAAGAAATTTTGGAAAATGAAGGAATCAAAAAGAATCAAAATGAAGAGATTTGGAAAATTTTAGAATTTCATAATTTTATAAATTTAATCAAATTTATGAATTTTGGAATTCTTAATTTAAAATTACTTGTAATTCCTAAACTTATGAAATTTAATGTAATAACGATTAGAGAATAAAGATAATCGAGTGTAAACAGTTGGAAAACTGTTAACAAAGTCGCGTTATCGGGTAGACAAAAAAATTAATGATTTTTAAAAACAAATTATAAAGAAAATAGAAATTGCTTATGTGTTTTTTTCTATTCTTGCTATAAAAATAATATGATAATAAAAAGATAACATAATTTAAAAGAAAAAAATATGTTATGAACATGTCTTCGGAGAAGGAAATGTAGATTTCCGAGTGGTTGGATTAGAAGTCATGACACGCGGGACAAGTTCATGAGCATTTTGGACTTTGGCCATATTATTGGTAGAAACACTAACTTGAAACATGTATGGGACATTTAGTAGAGGAGTCCAAAATATGGACTGTGAATAAAATAGGGAAAGTAAAGCAACCGATATCTTTGAAGCAAACCGAATACTTTGATGTGAAGAGATTTACCATGGACCTTCTGAAGATTTTATTTTATTTTTTTTTTATTTTTTTTTTAACCGAAGGTTTTTATTTATTTTTATAACGGTTACAGCCAG
>OVBJ01000391.1:0-59279 GCA_900406535.1 Noccaea bulbosa
TTTACCAATTCAGACCCAAAAGGACAAGCATGAAAAAGTCTTCCTGGGTTCATATATGTTCCTGAAGTTTTCATCATAACTTCTTCTCCGCACCTACAAAAGATGGGAAATCCTCTTCTTCTTCTTACACGAGCACCTAGAAATTTTGACTTTTCAATTAGAAACTGAAACCTAAATTAAAAACTTCATTGATCTTAATTTAAAACGCTAATTGACTAAAAGAATCTGACCTGAATTCTCCAAAGACACCATTTGATTCCATGATGTAGTCATTCTCTCTATAAACCCTTTTCCCCAATTCAATTTTTTATGAATCTAGGTTTTATCGGGGAAGAAGAGGGGAAGAAGATAAATTTTTTTTTTTTTCCCTTAAGATCAAAACAACGTCGTTTTGTTTGGTTTTGATTAACTGAAATCGAACTGGACAAAACGACGTCGTTTTGTGTCCGTTTCGAGGGTTCCGTTCCAATGGGGTGGATTACGTGGCGTCTCAGTCATGCCCGTAAACGCAAACGTGATATTGACTTCGGTCAAAGGTTAATTTGGCCGTCGAGTAAATAGTATGGGTACTTATAGTACCATTACCAATAGTACGGGTACTTAATGGCACACATGAAAAGTACGGGNACCAATAATACAGGTACTTAATGGCACATATGAAAAGTACGGGTACTAATTGGGACACCTGAGACGAGTTTGGGTATCAATTGGCCGCTTTCCCGTATATTTCATTACTCACCAACTGCAGATGATTGTCTGAACGGTTATCTTGCTATCCTATAATAAGGCCCCTTGTAATAATACAGCAAAATAGGGGCAAATATTGTTGAAAGCTACATAATGCATAATCATGATTTCTACTAATTGTATGTGATCCATAATGCTAATGGTTTTAAAATGATCTCTATCTATATCATGGCTAAATAAGCTTAAAGAGAATCCAAATTTAATATTATTTTATTATAGTTTTTTTTTTAATCAATAAATGTTGTTAAACAAATCTAGAATCCTCATCAAAAACAACTGGGTTCCTTTGTGGACATTTTGTAGGTCATGTACGAATTAGGAAATTTTTTAAGTTTGGGGGTTTTACAGTAATTGTCGTAAAAAATAGAAAAAAAGAGTTATCAGAATGAGCTCTTTCGTCTGCATCCAAGTCTCTGCCTTTAATCAGAGCTTCGGTCACGGTTTCCAGAAATAATTACGATCACATACATAAACACAAAAGCCCCAAAAAGCTCGAGAAAAGAGAAGTCTGCACAAGTAGAGAGAGAAGGAGAGAAAAGAGAGAAGCCAGCTCTGTTGCGGTGCAAAGAAGCAAATCTGACAGCCTGCAGAAACAAGAGAGGGCAAGGAATCGAAGATTTGGTTGTTCTTCCAGCGGAAGCAAAGTAAATGCTATTGAAAATTTAACATTTTCTTCACTCGCTTTCACTGAGTAGAGAGAGAGAGAGAGGGGGGAAGTGCGCGAGCAAATTCCGTCGGGGAAGGAACCGAATCGATCTCACTCGGGTCTCTGCTCTATTGATCTGTACGGAATTAGCTTCTTCCCGGTTCTCTAGTTTCGGCCTTTGAGGACCTGGGTTTGATCCTTCAGGCCGAGATCTTTCTTTTTTCTCAAGAGTCTGCTGGTTAATTTTTGGTGAGTTTAAAGCTTCTGCAAATGGTAGAATTTGTCGAGCTCCAATTGCAATTAGAGCAAGTTATTGAAGGAGTGGAGCTAGGGTTTAGATTATTCAACGATCTTACTCTGTTACGGGATTGGAGTTAAAATTGTGATAAAATTTAGGGTCTTTAGGTCATGCTGCTGAGCTTTACGTTAAGATTTGACTTTCTCTGCTTCAAACGCTGATCCCATTAATGTATAAGTAACAACCAATAACTATTGCTTCTTTTCTTTTCAGGTGGTTCAGCTTAAGACCGTTGAGCTTGAGGGATATATGTTTGGATTCATATGTGATCACAAAAGACCCTATCGGCCAGAAGTGAGTTTGTGGTCTACCGGGCTTAGCGTTTTTCGAGGCCGTGTGCAGTCTTGAGTAGTCAGGACAGTAGAGATATGCCTCCTTCCCCGGCATTGAGATGCTCTCCTGGCAGGGAACTTCCAGGGAAGAAACATAGACGAGGACACAGCATTGAATATGGGATACTGTTCAGAGATAAAGACGAAGAGCTTGCGTTGTTTAGTGAGATGCAAGACAAAGAAAGAGATGGTTTCTTGCTTCAGTCATCAGATGATCTTGAAGATGCATTCTGTAAGTTTTTTTTTTTTTAACTGGCTGCTATTCAAGATATCTTTTCTTTGATGTATGGGTGTAGATTGTTTCTGTCATCTGGCTTACCATGATCCCTAATTCATTCCTTCTAATTTTGGACATTTATCATCAGCTACAAAATTGAAGCACTTTTCGGAGTTCACCATTCCTGTTCAAGGAGAGAGTAGCAGATTACTTAGCGCAGAAGGCGATAAGAACGACTATGACTGGTAGCTTTCATATCTAACTTGGATCTTTTCTTATTAACTTCCTGGTTTATCGTTACAATGAATGCATATTATTCAGCCCAATCGAGATTAAAACTAAAATTGAGTAGTACACAAACGTTTGCGTCTCCACATAAACTTCTTGTTGGCATTACTATTGTCTTTTCTGTTAACATTACTGTACTATTGTCACAACTTTTTTTGTTATGCTCGTTTTGGATGCCTATATTTTTCCTATTCTTTCAACTCGTTGTCTTACAAAAGCTTACTACATCGTCAAATGAAAGGTTGCTGACGCCTCCAGACACACCACTTTTTCCTTCATTGGATGACGAACCACGAGCAGCTAGTGTTGAGAGAAGAGGGAGACCGCAGAGTCAGATTTCGTTATCTAGATCTTCCACGGTATTCATCTTTATATTAAATTGAATGTCATTCTATGTGTAACACTGTTGATCTCAAATCATAACTTGTTGCACTACCTAATTCACTAAGCTGAATATGCATAAATATATGTGTAGATGGAGAAGAGACGCCGTAGTAGTAAGGGCAGTGCAAGCCCAAATCGCTTAAGCACATCACCTCGAGCTGACAATATGCAGCAGATAAGGGGAAGGCCATCTTCAGCACGCCATCCTAGTCCCGCGTCTGGTCAAAGATCAGTTACCCCAGTTAGGAGGATTTCTCCTACTCCAGGGAAACCATCAGGACCTATATCAAGATCTTCGACCCCAACTTCACGAAGGATGAGCACTGGGTCAAGTACCATGGCATCGCCAGCTCTCAGGGGTACTTCTCCTGTCAGATCTAGTCGAGGCAACTCTGCTTCACCCAAAATAAAAGTGTGGCAGTCGAACATTCCTGGTTTCTCCTTGGATGCGCCACCAAATCTCCGAACTTCTTTGGGTGATCGACCGGCATCCTATGTAAGAGGTTCCTCACCAGCATCCAGAAATGGCAGGGATGCAGCCTCAACTCGCAGCAGACAATCTGTTTCCCCTAGTGCTTCCAGAAGTGTCAGTTCATCTCATAGTCAAGAGCGTGACCGGTTTAGTTCTCATAGTAAAGGCTCTGTAGCATCATCTCCAGATGATGATCTTCATTCTATACAGTCTATTCTCGTAGGTGGCTCAGAACGTGCAGTTCCAAAAAGAGCTAGCCTTTCTCCAAATAGTAGAACTTCGAGACATTCAAAATTACTGTCACCTGGTTCTGCGCCTAGAAGGCCGTTTGAATCTGCTCTTCGTCAAATGGTACATATCAAATAGCAGACTGCATTCATTTTTTAGCTTTTGTCCACGATTCTATGATTTTTCGTTATCTTTTAAAAGTTCGTGTTTTACTTTTTTTCACTGCATCGAATTGTTTTCTCTCTTGACTTAGTTTTCTAACATATCATCAGCAATGTATGAGAACACATTATAGAACATTGTTGTCAGCCTTCCATATCTACCACAAAATAGCTTGCTCTGAGTTCCATTTGTTTTCTGTTACATTCCTTAGATTCCAAAGTCTCTCCTGCTTAGACTGCAGATAGCATACATTAACTTGAGTAGGAATTCTGGTCGTCTCCCCTAGTTGAATTTGCAGAGATATGTGAACTTTTGTTAATGGTCTATATCTTTCATGTAGGATCATCCTAAAAGCCAGCATAGCATGTTTAGGCCTCTTGCTTCTAGCCTTCCTAGCACAGGAATCTATTCTGGGAAAGGTACTTCGTCTTACCATCACCTCATGGTAAGACATTCTTCTGCAACAGTGGAGAGCAATTCAAGTTCTGGCCAAGGTATAGGGTTCATGCCAGATGCTAAAGGGAGTGATCCTATCCCTATTTTCCAATCTGAAGTTGGAAAATTGGATTATCCTGATAAACATGGAGAAATTGGAGAAATTACTGCGTCTGGTATAGTTGATTTATTGAATGAAGGTAGCAGACATGAGAGTCACGAGAGTTCTTTCAGTGATCAGCTTGGTGATATGGATCAAGGTTATGCCGTTGAATGCGAGTCTAGTATGAATGATGAGGTCAACTACCATGTTTCTGACATTGAAAACAGTTCGACTCATGGTAGTCTTCATGTAGGCAATGACTTTTTAGAAGGGGTTGCTCTTGAAACTATGGAGGTGTGTGGTAGATGTGGTTCCCACTATCGTACCATTGAAGCAACTAGAAGCGAGATAAATATTTGTCCAGATTGCAGGGAGGAACAAATTTTGGCGGAAACAGATTCCCCTGGAACAACAACGGCTCTTGATGAAAATTTACCAAAGGAGTCTGAGGAATTTTTTGCTGGAAAGAAGTCTTTTGTTGAGAAAATTCCTGCAATAAGTGTGCCTCTTGTTACGGAGGCAGAGATCATGGAGACACGAGAAAACTTCGAGCAGTTCGATAATTCCTACAAGCAAGAACAAAATCATCTGCGCAAGAGCTCCATTCTTGGGGCTTTGGAAGATCAAGATATGGAGACACTTAATCACCAGGATGAAATTCAGTCTTCCACTGACGGTGGTCTATTGGGTAGAGGCACGAAAGATACTCAAACTCAGCTTTCCGATGGGCATAATGATGTGAAGATGGGTTCTTCAGTTGGTAGGGACGTTCCTTTGCTTATAAAGAGATCGGTCAGTATGAAGTTACCCATCAATAAAGCTAATAACTCCAGTTGTTTTACCAGATCATATGAAGGATTTTCTTATTTAAGGGATAAAAGTATAAGTCTTAGAAGCTCCACAGAAACAACTTCTGCATCTTCATCTTGGGATTATGGTTCCTCTGTAAGAAAGGGAAGCCATGTACGACATCAGAGTGGGAGTACGCTTGACATGGAAACTCATAGGTATGATACCAACTCCAAGTCCCTGAGCAGCATGTCATCTCCATCTGGCGTCTCAAGCCAGGCTCTAAATGTCATGACAGAGGATAGTTTTCAAGTGTCTGCCGCCCAAATGACATGTGCCCACGATGAAACTCATCGAGAATCTCGCCCTGAACTCCAAGATCCGGAATGTGAAGAAACCAATGTGATGAATGCTGATTTCGGTGAAAGCGTTGAATCAGTTGGTATTTCCACCAATGTAGTTGGTGCCATGGCGGAGCATAATCCGGAGATAGTTGATGATGGGTTTTGTGAAAATGGAGATGATGTAGCCAATACTGTGATGAGCAAAGTGGAGATAAGTGAATCACCGACACATGTAAGGAGCACATCAGAATTAGGAGCATCACCTGTCACTGATGAATGTGCTCTTTATGATCACTCCAAGCTACAAGAAAAGGATGGAAATGAAACTCCTCGCCACGGTTCATCCACCACGACAGCCTCGGAAATAGAACCCGAGAATTGTGAACCCGAAACACCTGGTTTAGTAGGGGTTCATGATGAAGTCCCAGAGTCGGAGTGCAACCTAAATGCAGTGGATGACTGCTCAGAGAAGAGTATGGCACATGATTCTGTGGATCACCACAACTCCTCGGTTCCTGTAAACGAAATCTTAGGTATTTACTCGTTTCCTCATCTGATAATGGCATATCACGGTGCTGATTTTACTATTGTTTATTTATAAGTGTTTTATTACAAGCTTGCGAAGTTTGGACATGGTTTCTTGCTCTCTGCAGATGAGTCAACCGTAATTGTGGAGTGTCCAGGTCGAAAAGAGCCGAAGAGCCTCACGCTTGAAGAAGCCACTGATACAATACTGTTCTGCAGCTCCATTGTTCATGATTTAGTTTACCAGGCTACAACAGTAGCAATGGAGAAAGCAAAGGAAGTCCCAGCGGAAGAAGAAGCATTGCATTTGCATCCAGCAGTGACAGTACTTGGAAAGTCGAATGCGAACAGGACTAGTTACAGAACAAAGGCAAAGAAACAGAGCTCCAAATCCGCAAAAGCGAGTCGGAAGCAAACGGAAACAGAAGTGAAAACAGATGTGCAAATAGAGAATGATGAAAATGCAGGTGAAGCAGTGATGATACGTAACGTTGGGGTTCCCCCTAGTAAAGGAGATAATATGAAACCTCCTCCTCCTAAGCTGGAGAGCAAATGCAATTGCTCAATAATGTGATTTATTTTTTTACTAGTAATTTTTTTTATGTTGTTTGTTTATAAAGCTTGTTGTTGTTTGCTTGGGTTTTCTTTGTTTTTAAGATTTAGAGAGTATTTACGTATGTTGCAGCTAATTTGTGAGAGGAAAGCACACGATTTCGGTTGCCGGCTAGTGGCATGAATTGTAAAGTTTTTTTTCTTATTTTTGATTTGATTATTATATTATCTTGTTGTGTACCAAATAAAACCCTTTTGTATTATTCAACCTTCTCTTCTTTTAGTTTTCACTTTCCAGTGTTGTTTGTGAAGTTTCCTCGTCCCTGACCGTCAACTGTTTTAAAAATACAAAATTTCCGTTTCGTTTCTTAACAACTGTTCTGGAATTAAATAAGATGGGATGTTTTGTATTTTTCTATGCAAAAAAAAAAACTATATTTTCTGTTTGATCTCCTACTAATAATATATGGGGTTTTTGAGTTTTTTTTTTTATATTATAAGGAGTTTTCAAATTTTTATGAAATTTCTATGCAAAATTAAATGTGTTTTTGTTGCTTTCTATTTTTTGAATATTGCAGTTATTTTTTCATTGGTTGATCTGTTTTGAAATTGATGATAAAATATTTTTTATTTTAAGAAATACAAAAATTAAATGTGTTTTTAATATATGTGTGAAAATTTAAATTTTTTTTCTTTTGGTCAGACAAGTTTTGTTTTTTCATTGCTAAAATCTTAAAACAGAGGGAGTATTAGAACATAAATAAATGGCGGGAAAACGAGGAATAGCGGCATTGGCCTAAAAACCCAAATTCTTTATTTTCTCTCAATGATTCATTCCTCAAAAGCAGTAATTTTCGATGGATTCCGATTCAGACTCCGATGGTTCTCATGTCTCCGCCACTCCTCCTCGAGACCCATTTCCGCCGCCGCCTCCTAGGATTTCGCAGCCACCGCCGCCTCCCAGGATTTCGCAGCCACCGCCGGTCTCCCTGAAAGTTGCGTCTTCTTCCTCTCGCTCGAAGCCTATAGCACCTAAACAGCCGCAGCAGCCTCCGGATCACTCAGAGGAAACTCCAGTCCCATCTTCCTCTTCGCTTCCATCTCCATTATTCACCAATCTCCCCTTCCGGATCTGCGAACCTTCGAATCTATCCCAACCCACTGGGTTTTCCTCTTCTGTTTCGTCCTTCTATAGACTCCGCAGAGCTTCTCTCACATCTGAAGAGAAATCGACGCCGGAATGCCAATCGGAGGCCGTCAATTGTGTGCCGGAGCTACCTCAGGTCGTAATCGATCCTCCGAAACCCGTTAGGAGAAAGCCTCCTAATCTAATTACGGATTCTGTAGCCTCTCTGCCGGTGAAACCTACGGTGTTTCGTAGTGGCGGTGAGGGTAATTTCGTGAAATTGAACTTAAATGGCAAGAGGGGGAAGAAGTTTCCAAGCAAATACAAAGGCGCCTCCAAATCCAGAAGCAAGTTCGCATACAGAGGGAAGAGATACAAAAAGTCAGAAGCTGATGGTGAAGGCGAAACCTTGTTGGAGGAAGAGTCTGATTTGCAAAAACAGAGAGAAGAAGAAGATAATGGTTTTATCAGCTCAGTAGAGGATGCGATTCTTGCGGTGAAGACTGAGGCTTCTGATGAGAATCTGACGAAGCTGTTGAGTCTAGTGTATGGTTATGATTCTTTTCGAGATGGTCAGTTGGAGGCGATCAAGATGGTTCTTGGTGGGAGCTCAACGATGCTGGTATTGCCCACCGGTGCTGGTAAGTCCCTCTGCTACCAGATTCCGGCAATGATTCTTCCGGGAATCACGCTTGTAGTGAGTCCTTTGGTTTCGCTGATGATCGATCAGTTGAAGCATTTGCCTTCAGTTATAAAAGGTGGTCTCTTGAGCAGCAGCCAGGTGTGTGCCACAAAATGTTGTTTGTTGCTGGGTCGTTGGTTTTCGGTCATTGTATAGTCTCTAGAAGTTTCTAATGGGGTCTGCTTTGGGAAATTTGTTCATTAGAGACCTGAGGAAGCAACAGAAACATTGCGGAAACTTAAAGAAGGCATAATTAAGGTATGTTGTAGAGGAACGTTTTGGACGGCTTAAAAGGAAATCAGCCACAGGATAGCCTTATGAAGATATTTGATGGGCTTGTTGTTCAATTTTCAGGTTCTCTTTGTATCTCCCGAGAGACTTCTGAATGTAGAATTTTTGTCAATGTTTCGCTTGTCTCTATCTGTGTCACTTGTCGTCGTAGATGAGGCACACTGCGTATCAGAATGGTAGATTTGCCTTTCTCTGTTGACTGTAGTATCTACTGCTTTTCCTTGTTCTGTTTTTCTAGGTTTTTAAGAGCTATTTTAAACAGGTCTCATAACTTCCGCCCTTCGTACATGAGACTCAAGGCATCAATGCTGTATTCTGCACTCAAGGCAGAATGCATTCTCGCAATGACAGCAACCGCCACTACCATGACTCTTGAGGCTGTCATGTCTGCACTAGAGATACCGTCAACCAATCTTATTCAGAAGTCACAACTGAGAGACAATTTTGAGTTGTCTGTCTCATTGAGTGGAGCTAACAGGCAAGTGCTTTCTTTATATTTTCACTATTGTGCTTTTCATCTAGTTATTACTGAGTGAAATCTGAAATCTAACAGAATGAAAGATCTGCTGATTTTGATGGAGTCTCATCCATATAAGAAGATTAAAAGCATCATTGTGTACTGCAAATTTCAGGTGAGGGTGCTTGTTTAATTATCTACGAATTTTCTCACGCTTTACAAAATACCTTTTAAACTGTTTAGATTTCTTGCTGAATCACGCATGATGCTAACTATAAGCAACGTTGGGCTGTGTTTGCGCAGTATGAGACTGACATGATCAGCAAGTATTTACGCGATAACAACATCACTGCAAAGGTTGTTTCCATTTTGAAATCTCCGTTATACCTGTATCTATGGCTAATTACACTCTAATCAAGCTTAACTCCACCGATTATCCAGGGTTACCACAGTGGTCTTCCTGCGAAAGACCGTATTCGCATACAGGAGTCATTTTGTTCCAACAAGATTAGAGTGGTGAGAGAATAAGTTCACTGATTTCCATACGCTCTGTGTCCAATATAAAATTGCAAACTATCACTGAGAGTGAAGTTGATGACAGTATTCAAATATTGTTTCGTATGTTATGAAAGGTTGTTGCAACTGTGGCATTCGGCATGGGACTTGACAAGGGAGATGTTGGAGCTGTAAGTCTAAGGCAAACCCATAGAATGGATGCTTGAAAATATCTTAAACTATTCGCATCTTGTGTAACGACATACTTGCTTCTAAATTTTCTGAGTCTGCTTTCAGGTAATCCACTTCAGCGTGCCAGGCAGTTTGGAAGAATACGTTCAGGTTCAAAACTTTTTTTCTTTCCAGGATCCTTTTTAAGCTTAGTGATCAGTTTGCATATAACAGTCTCAAGAAACTAAATGTCTTTGTTACAGGAAATTGGACGTGCTGGTCGGGATGGGAGGTTGTCTTATTGCCATCTCTTTTATGATGCGGACACATATCTAAAGCTTCGGAGTCTTTCACACAGGTAACTGGTCTGGTACCTGAACGTATTCTTGCATTAGATTGAGAGGCTTTTCAATTTCTTACCTTTTGTTTTTCCCCCTTCTTGTTCAGCGATGGTGTTGATGAATATGCGGTTGGAAAATTTCTCACCCATGTGTTCTCCTCTGAGACGAAGCAACATGAGAAGATATGCTCGCTAGTCATTGAATCTGCCTCTCATAAATTTGACATGAAGGAAGAGGTATTTTTCTGAAACTTAATGACATTTCTTGAAACCCATTGTTTCTCTAGCTTTATATATTATCAAGTGTCCGCTCTTGTGAGATAGTGAGCAGGAAAAATCGGTTTCATAAAGAATACTCTGAATTCTCACTGCGGATCTGGCAGGTTATGCAAACAATTTTGACACATTTGGAGTTAGGGGAAGTGCAATACCTACGTATGCTTCCTCAGATTAATGTATGTTGCACTTTGAATTTCCACAAGGTATGGAAACTGTTAGCTGAATACATTCCTATTTAGTGACAAGTTCCAAATTTTTTTGATTGTGTGTATGCTCGAAGCTTCTGATGCTCAAAACATTGTTATGCTATATCTGCAGTCTTCTCCAAACACTCTGGCTGCACGAAATATCATAGTTGCTTCAATTCTGAAGAAGTAAGTGTCTGTCCATAGTCTTCAGAATTTCAGGTCAAGCAATTCTGAAGTAGTGTTTGATAGTTGCAGCAATCCTTGAGACTTTTCTGTTGTTTTCAGGTCTCTTGTAAAGCAAGGATTATATGTCTTCGATATACCAGCTGTGGCCTCTAGCATAGGTGTTGCAACAACAGATGTCTTGGCTGAGATTCAAACTCTGAAGGTTAGTAACACTTTTCGACGCTGTTAAGATTTCCCTTTTATTTTTTTTTTTTTTTATTTTTTTTTTTGTTTTGTTTTACTACCTTAGTTTATATAATTTTCAATCTTGTTGGTTGATATGTCCTTAAAATCATTGTAGATGAAGGGGGAAGTAACATACGAGATGAAGGACCCTGCCTTTTGTTACACAATCTTAGAAGTTCCAAAGGAAATCTGTTCGTTGTCCTCTCATCTTACCAAGTGGCTCGCAGAGATTGAAACTTGCAAAGTAAGTTCTTCATCTGCAGCTAACAGCTCGTAACCCCTTCATGGTATACCTAGATATACGTTTTAATGCTTGTTATGCTTATATGTAGCCATAATTTTGCATTTGAAAATAGGTGAGAAAACTAGATATAATGTCTAGTGCAGCCGTGGCTGCTATTAATGTCTCCAACACTTCAGAACTTAGTTCTGGTGCCAAGCAAACTCAGAGCCTGCAAAGCAGAATTCTGGATTACTTCAATGGAGACGAAAACTGCGACATTCCGAGCAAGACGACTCAAAATTGGTACTGACAAAATGTTTCACTTGTTTTCATAGATTCCACATTTCAATTACCGCATGGAGAAAAATGTAAATAAAAAGAAGCTGGGGATGTTAAATTTCTTCCCCCATAAAAACTGATCAAAACTTATATTGTGTATGCAGCTCCTTCCTACGAGCAGATATAAAGGTGAAGATCCAAGAAGCCACACTGTTTCCCTTTTTTATTTTATTTTGCTATGCATCCGAAGAATGTTCAGTTAATGTTGTGGGGGTGAAAAACAGGTGTTCTTGCAAAGTAATCGCCAGGCCAAATTCACGCCAAGAGCCATAGCGAGAATAATGCACGGAGTTGGAAGTCCAGCTTTTCCGAATTCAGTCTGGTCCAAGACTCATTTCTGGTATAGTCATCATCTAAGCCAAGCCAAGCCATGCGCATGGTTGTTTCAGTAATCTTCATGTGATTTTGTTGAAACATGGTTTTGCAGGGGAAGGTACATGAGCGTAGACTTCAGTGTGATAATGGAAGCGGCACAAACAGAGCTACTCAACTGTGTTGATAGAAATGCGGCTTTAGCTACATAGATAGTGGGACATGAAACATCTACACACCTACTTGATGAAGATTTATGGGAGTCAAAATCGATCACAGTTCTCAAAAATTTCCAGCTTAGTTTGGAGGAAAGTGATAGATACCAATTCCAAAGCAAAAGATGTAACAAGAGCGACTTAAGAGGTATTTGAGTAGATTCTGTATTATTTCCATTCTTTACTGTTAATTTTTGTGTGTATATGACTATCCTTCTTTAGTTGTAACTTTTCATTCAGTAATAAAGTCTCGTTTTGTGGCTAATATTATCCATCTTTGCAATTTCAAGTTCTTATAATGTGAAATCTGAACTTCTATTTCATATTATGTGTCGTAAGGGAAGTGACTTTGCTTAGAGTTTGAGCCTATTACAGTGTTTCCATCTTTTGAGAATTACGTTTAAGGAATTCAGAGTTGAGAGGATCAGAAGCTACAACGATGAAAGAAAGTTAATATTTATATTTATGGAAACAACTGACAAAAATCAAATCGACACAGAACAGAGTTAGATCAAACCAATGTTTTTGTACACATTCTCGTATTCCTTGATAATCTCTTGACATTGATCAGGCATAGTTGGATAATCTCACAGCAGAGTAGCCACGGAAAGACGGGTAAGCAGGAAACATCATCATCGGTCTTGGTCTTGGACCTCTTGGTCTCTGTCTTTGTCTTTGTCTTGGTGGAAATAACGGAACAAAACATGGCATGATGATATTGATACGCTCTTGTTCCAGTCGCTGCTCATGTTCTTCCCTAAGACGCTTCCTCTGTTCCAGGGCTCGATATATACGGCGAGCCATCTCGGCGAATACTCGAGATGTGAGTTCGCTGTCGGAACCAGCGTGATGCGCTTCTCCGACGCGCCTTATCTGAAGCTCGTCGGCTACTCTCTGCAACCCGAAACAGCTACTCACTCCTTTGCACATACCCGCCATTTTCTTCACGTCAAAGTGAATCCCGAATACGGTCTTAACCGACTTCTCAAACTCTTCCGAATTCTCCGGCAGTGGTTTTCCGGTTAAGGCTTTGAGCAGGTACGCCATGTCGTAGGATCCATCAAACGTTACCCAAATCATGTTCTTGTCCTCGTCAGTGGTTTTCAGAATCTGTGACAAGTCTTTGAAGAAGTCTTCCATTCGGATTCCTTCCTCTCTGATTTTCTTCAAGTTAAGCCCATTACGTTTGAGGAATTCGATTGATTTCTCGTTCTTGGCGTCTTTTTCTTCATCGAAATCCGAGAAGTTTATTTCCCATGTCCTACAGACTTTTCCTTCGTGATCGAATAAGGTGAAACCTAACTGGATCAGTTTGGTTCTCTCAACGTTAAACCTCATGTTTTCATATTTCACTCCATCGGTGGCATTCATCGGTGTCTGCTTCAAGTAACCCGGAAACTCCGTGTCGATGGCGATGTAGTTTGCAGCTTTTATACTCTCCGATATGGAAATCATCTCTTTCTCTCTTTTAAAATTCCAGATTTGGCGTTCAGTTTTCATCATCTCTCTCGGTTTGTTTTCGAAATAGAACGATGGATTAGAGAGAATTTGTGAAGAAAGAAAGAGGAGAAAGTGAATTATATTGTGGATGGATGGATAGGTTACTTTTATATATATATATACATCGAGGGTTATAAACGTTGCTGAAACTTAATTTCCTTTTTTCTGCTTCTTGTTCAACACAAAATTTCCATTTTTTCCCGTCAAAACGAAAACGTTGACTTTTCAGCGCAAAATTTCCATTTTTTTTCTGGGTTCGACAGATACAATTCAAGTATTTTTCCGAAGCGAATTACAAATTTACAATTTTATAATTTAAACCGGATCAAATTATCGGTTTACCACTGATTAAAAACGAACTCAATCAGTAGTAAATGGCAATGCAGATATATTGCTACGGTCCAAAAAATGGAAATAGTCTTCGTTCCGTCAGCGTTTGCGTTTTCTTTTATTAATGTCAGCGTTTGCGATTGAAACATGAATATTTTATCTGCTAGAAGCAAGGGAGAGAGAATCATATCAAATTGAGTTGGAAGTAAAACTGTAAAAGTCTGCTTAATCTCCTGCAACGACGATGATCCAAATGTTTAGTCTGCTCTACATCAAACTTGGTGAGAGATGTAAAAGCAAAAGGCAAGAAAGCTTTTTTATGAAACACGTTACATTCTAATTCTCTATTAATGCGTCTCTGTTTACATCAATTTATTTCTGTCCCTTACGAGCAAGAAACCGTTCTCTGGCTGCTTCAATCCTACTTTCCACATTTTCAGAAACCGCAGGTGTTTCTGCACTCTTGTTCATAGACAAGTCCGTCTTCTCCTCCTCAGCTTCCTTGACAGAGGACGCCGATCCACCGCTACATAGCAAAGATTAGAAGACACCGATCAATTAACTAAATCCATACAAGAAGAAGAAAGCTAGAGCAAGACTGGATTGAACTAGTAGCAATGTTTTGTTTTTACCTCAATTTTCTGACATCAACTTTCTCCATCTTTCTTTTGATGGGAGCCACCCATGACATTTCTATCGCACATGCATTACGCATGAACGGCCGTGTGGTGGAAATCAGCTCATGGTATACTACATAATTTGGCATCATTCCCTCACTGTCGGTGCTTAGCACAGATGATGGATGCACCTGGTGGAATCAACCAAATCAAGTCAACATGTGTACCATTCCCTCCTAATTCTACTCCTATAGATCTGAGCATAAAACAGATAAGGAAGCCTTTGTTTGAGAAGTTGTTAAATACCTGCATTAGCTGGGGCTTGAAGGTAAGAGTCCGGTATCCATTATGACGAAGCATTCTCTCAGCAACTTGGTTTGCATTACCAACGCATAGAGCTTTCCTCAACTTCCTGTAGTCGTCGTCTCGGCTTGAACCCTTCCTTCCACGTGCCCCAACTTCCAGTCGATCTAGTTTTGTCAAGGAGACCAGACCAATTATTTTTAGTCAAGGTTGGTGTCAGATATGACACAGCCTACTATCGCATTAAGTATTTTTTTCTCATGGAAGCTTCTTGTCATGAAACAATACTAACCTCTGGATATTTTCTGCATAATCTGACACAGCTGTTTTCTAACATCTCTGACAAACACCATCCCTCGCACCTGCATATTATTTTCACAAAAATTTATCTTTCTTCCTAAATGGCATAAGCCTAGTAATTTACCAAAAGGGATTTATCTAAACAAATGCAGTAAACTGAAAACGATAAAACTGTATGAACAGAAAATACTAACATGAAATCCTAAGGGAGAACAGCATGAATTGACTACCTTCTGAAGTTAGTGACGATGCAAAGTTTTGATGCTTTTCACGTGGAATACTCAAAAATACATAAGGAAGAAAGAAAAAAAATGGAATAGTTACCTGCAGGCCATTTTCTTTGCACCACTGAGTATCATAGTTATTACGGTCCCAACATTCAAAAATCTGAAGCAGTTGAATGTGGTCACCAAATCCGGATCCATCAGGAAGACTAGATTCTTCATGCTTTCTCTTCTTTTCATTACGTTTACTGTCATACACGCACAAAGCATAACGAGAAAGAGTTGATGCATCTGTTGTGATTTCAAACATTTCATAATCTGACTCAGGTGATTGTATATCATAAAAACTAACCTCCTACCAGGAAGTAGAGTAGTCTCTGCTGACAACATGGCAACGACTGTTAGAGCTTCAGATAAGCAACCATTTTCATTCGCTTCTATCAATGTTCTGGACAATGATGGTTCTAGTGGAAGCTCTGTTGAACCACAGATATGCTCAGTATGAGATAAAAACTCAAACAAAAACTTGCTAAACAGTAGACAAATGCGTTAAACATACCAGACATTGTCCGTCCAATGTTTGTTATTGCTCCATTCTCATCAATTGCATCAATGAGATACAATTGCTTCAGCGCGTCTTCTAAAGACTCAGCTGCACATTATAGGTAGGATCAAAACCACAGAAATACAAGATCAGTATAAATTCATAAAATATCTCAAATTATAAACAAAGACATCAGTGTGTGCATAACACACCGACAAAAATCAATTCTTACATGATGGAGCATCAAGAAAATCGAACTTCAGAATGTCAATATCAGGAAGATCCAACGATTTCAAGTAAAGAACACTCCCGGCAAGAGAAGTTCGTTGTATTTCAGGAATTGTTTCATCAAGGAAGTCATCCCGGAAGACTGCCAAGGGGTACAATCGATAACATTTTCCAGGTCTCGTTCTACCAGCACGTCCAGCACGTTGGTTAGCTTGCACTCTGGAACACCACAATGAAACAGAAATCGAAGTACAAAAAGTCAAATAGCATATAGGATCTTTATGAAAACCAGAGTAAGAAACCACTATTATTCATGAGTAAGCATAAGTTATATCTGATGAGGTCTAGTCTTTAGATATTTTCTAGGGTACAGTTATATAAAAATCACGCCACGTCAACTACAAGTTTCATACTTAGCGAAATGAAACAAGATAATTAAAACTATAGTCATTTGCTTACTTGCTAATTTGAATAACATCAAGAGAATACATTCCACTTGATGGGTTATATTGTCTTTGCTTCACATACCCTGAATCAATTACATACCTGTCACAAAAAAAAGGCTAATCTGAGAATGCTATCGATCTACATATTGTCAAAACGTTATCTGAAAATTTGCTTAAAACGTAGACATGAATACGACTTTTGGCAACAATAACAGAATAATTAGAACTACCAAGCAGATCCAAGAATGCAGTGTAAAAATATCCGCATACTAAATTAATTTTTCAATCTAAAGTGAAGTAAAAGAAGTGAGGAGTATAACGAAAAAAATATGCCAACATCATATATTTGAATGATTCGAATGTTGGATGTAATTAAACCGTTTGCAGTCTTCATGATTATACTTTATAAATGAACATCAAATATCTATTAAGTTGTTTCGTGGACTAGGCTTAATACCGTCGTCATCAAAGTTTCATTATGTTATGCCGTAAATGGAAAACGGTAGATATCTGGCGTGAAAACCAAAATAAATAATTCAAAATTCAGGTTTCAGGTTTCAGGTTTCTTACACAACCCCGTCCACAGTAAGGGAAGTTTCAGCAATATTTGTCGTAACAATAAACCTCCGGCAGTTTGGAGGAGGTGGACTAAATACTCGAACCTGCAGAAATAGTGAAAGTCAAGACAAATTACCAAAACCTTTTAGACCACAAAGAGATCTTGATTGCAGAAATATGTACCTGCATTTCAGGTGGCAGGGATCCGTGAAGAGGATAAATAATAGCATCCATACAGGATCCTTCTGCTAAGCTTCGTACTTTGTCCTCCAGCTTTGCTACTAATCTTTCTATATCATCCTATTTTAAACCATGATATAGTAAGAAACGCAACAATGTAGATGGTTCTGCCAAGTCCCAATGAATAAGAGAGTATAAACAAATGAAACGGACCTGTCCAGTCATGAAGATTAAGATATCACCTTCTGGCTCACGAACATGTATATCTGCAAGTTACAACAAAGTCTTAGAGAAATTATAAGCAAGACTAACCAAATCAGATCAAATTGACAACAGAAACACTCGACCTTGAACATACCAATTGCTACTTTCAGAGATGACTCGATATAACTGCCAGGACGCTCTTTGCTGTATAATATCTCCACAGGGTATAACTTTCCAGGTACATTCAGCACAGGGCAGCCAGAAAAGAATTCAGAAACCTTTTCTCCGTCAAGTGTTGCAGAGGTTATAAGCACCTTAAAGTTAGACGAACGGATTCTAACCAATCGTTTCATTAGACCCAACAGAATATCCCTGATGGCAAAATGGACCAAATTAAAGACTATATTCCAAAGATCTTAATGTCATACGAAACAATGTTACGAAACAAACCGAGATCAAATCTCTATAGGTAAAAGGCCTTACGTGTTTAAACTTCTCTCGTGAGCTTCATCCAATATGATTACAGAATAATCATCCAGCATTGGATTCGACAGACTCTCACGAAGTAGAACTCCATCTGTTAGATATCTAAGAGCAATACACAATCACACAATCAGGAAACTAATGGACGAATCATGTGAAAAGAATGATATAACTAAACATATTATACATGTTCCATTACTTAATGCGTGTTTTGCTCGAAGTCCTGTCCTCGAAACGTATTGCATAACCAACATCTTCTCCGAGATTTACATCAAGCTCCTGTGCGACGCGCCTGACGACCATAGCCCAGAAAAGACGACTTAATAATCAATTTTGAGAGCCAACCAAAGACACGAGACGAGATTCTCGGGTAGAATTGAACGGAAAATCACCTGGCCACGGAAACGGCGGCGACACGTCGGGGCTGAGTGACGGCGATGACGCCGGACTTAGTGTAGCCACGTCGATGAAGTATCTGGGAGAGCTGAGTACTCTTGCCAGAGCCGGTTTCTCCGATTATAACTACCACTGGGTTCTTCTCAACTGTTTCCACGATCTTCTCCTCGAATTGAAGGATCGGAAGATTCGCCATACTACAGAAAAGCAATCGAAGAAACCTATGAAGCTCAGCAATCGACTAAACTGTTAATTTTCTGCTTAGCTTCACTCTAGAATCTCATCTGCAACAAACGACGAACGACGCGGTAGATTCACAGTTCGACCGAACGAAACCCTAATCGCACTCCCAGAAATTTCAAATGCACACTATTTTCCTAAAACCTTTCCATTCAAAATCTTCCCTATATATTTTTTCGATTACAGATTCAAAAAGCAAAAAAAAAACAAAAAAACAAACAAACAAACAAACAAGCGTAATTAACTTACTTATAAATTTTCGTTTTAAGCCCCTCTTGCTCGTTTAGTGACTCTTATAAAATGGAATGGTAAATTTTCACTAATACTGTGTCAATATGCGATAACCAGAGTAAGATTTAACTATCCGTTTGAAAAAAAAAGAAAAAAAAAAATCTGAATTACCGTAAATAAATGGGTAAAACGAAGACAAAAATACAGATGTGAATTTGCATAACATGTGTGAGAGGAGGAGTCTCCATTTGTGAGAGACCAAAGTGAAACCTCTCCGGCGAAAGATACTATGGCCAATTAACAGTAATTCACTTTGGTCCCTAGCAGATCGGAAGCTTACTTCCAGTGAGGAAGAACTTGTTGTAGTAAGAATAACAATATATATAGGCATATAGCACATACCAAAACCTATACAAATCATCTTTTTTTTTCCTCCAAGACTTCAAAGAGATAATAAATTAAAGTCTTTAGGAGGGGGAAAAACAAGTACAACTTTACACCAACTAAAGGTAAATAAAAAAAAACCGACTCTCAACACTGATAAACCGAGAAGCTCTTGCTTTTCCATAGAAAACTGAATGCTCTTCCCATTTTCTTTCTCGAGGCTGATTTACACTGCGGTTTCGACTCTGCTACAGCGGCTCCAGCGACAGAGAACCCGCCCTCCTCTTCGGGGCTTCTGACCTCTATATGCGGTTCCGTTAGATGGGTTTGATCTCTCTGCCTCAGTTCCCTGAATAGTGTCAGTAGCTTCTGTGCCCTCTCTCTTCCCCTTTGAGTCCCGTTCACCGAAATAGATACCAAAGAAGGTATCACTCCTTCCTGTAAAACCATCTGGCTACAGATCTCACTGTGCTTGCATAATATCAGAAGCAGAGAGACCGCTTGTTCTTGCTCATTTTGCTCACCCGTGTCGAGAATGGTGGCGAGGTTGCTCACAAGGCCAGGTACTGAAACCATCTCCTCTTTTCCTGCCTCGTTCAAAACCAGGTTTAACAGAACAGCTAAAGACTTTTCCGTCCATCGTTGGTCATCACTGACTGTGAGTGATTGAAGTGCGTTGACGATGTCAGCAGACAGGAGGCAGGGAATGTTGGGAGGGTAGGTGGAGAGGTGAAAGAGGGCGTGAAGAGCATCCACTTTGCATTGGATTTCAGTATCTGTCCAAAGAAGATTTACCATGAAAGGAACTGCCAGGCTCGAACCTATTACGGGCTTCGCTTCTTCAAGACACGATAGGTTCAGATAAAGTGCTGTCACTGAACCATGCGAATGTGGACTACAGAGCATTTCCTCCAGCAGAGGAATGATTCCTGATACCAACATCACCTCCTTGTTCCTGAAAATTCCCAAAGAGAAAACTGTTAGCCGACTTTTACTTTGTTGTCACTCATCATCTTGACAACAAGTGACTGCAAGGGATATAGGAATCAATCAGTACCTGTCGTTGTTCACAGCCAAATTGAAGAGAGCCATGGCTCCAACTTTCTGAGCTGAAGCATTTTTTTCATGGAGAGCTTCTCCAAGAAACTGAAGCAACGCTTCAACACACCCATTTTCCCCCATGAGAAACCTGGCCTCCTCATCATCCTTTAGGAGCACTCTTATTTGCTCAACAACTCTACATTTCTTCCTCAAGTTATCCACTTTACTCAAAGTGGTCAACAAATCCGTACATTGTTCAACAAGAGTAACTTGAGCTTCCTGGTATTCTGATTCGCAGGCTTCCTCTTTAATAGTTCCACTTTCTTCTAAAGGAACCACCTTCATATCCTTCAACTTACAAGGACCAACACCTTTTACTGATCTTGTGTCAGTGGACTCGGACACAGACAACGCCAGCCTCCAATAGTTAAGGTCTAGAGACTCAGGGGGTCCATCAGGAACCTGAACGCCATTCTGTTCACACCAGCTCGAGATTAGAGCCTTGACACAATAGTTAGGAGTCAAGCATAGATGAGAGAGCTGCTGGTGAGCTTTGGGACATGTGTTGTGTCCATCGCTAAACCATTTCTCAATACAGATTCTCTCATACGTTTGTCCAGACGCGATAATGACAGGGTCGTACATAAGCTGCAATGATATCGGACACCTCAATTCTTCGGGCGGAACAGACATCTGCACAGATCTCCTATTGTTACTGCAAGGTCTGAAGTTGAAGGAACTCAGTTTTGACAGCTGGCGGTCGAAAGCACGACCAGGGGCATCATCAAGAGAACCCTGAATAGTTGGCGAACAAGGCAATGAACTGCTACCCTGTGAATCATTGTCATCCCAGATGTCACTTCTGAATAGCTTTGAGTACTTCCTCATGAGATGCAACAGATAAGCCACAATTGATTCTTTCCTCTTGTCATCCTCCATTCGGGCCCTCTCAATGAGTTTCTTGAGGCATCTTCTCTCTGTGAGAGCTGCTCTTGAAGAAGTGATACCTAATCTAGTAGCAGCCTGATGAAAAACTTCAAGCTCATTATTATCAGACGAGCTCTCAAAATTCCCTCCTTGTTGCAGCAAACCAATGATTTGTTCGCCAACTTCCTTCTCTAGTGGATCAAGTGAAAACTCTGTGTTCTCCAATTCCATCAAAATCTCCAAAATCTGCAAAGTAAGATACAAGGATGTAAACTAAAGCTTTGAACTCTAGTGATATCGCTTCAGTTTTCTTTCCACTTGCAAAGAGAGAAGAAGATGAATACAAAACAAGCGTACCAAGAAATGGGAACTAGGAGAACGAACTACCTGAGATCCAATCGACTGTTCGACTATATCCTCAACACGCCTAAGGCTATCTGTAAGAGAAGATTTCGCCTTCTCAAATTTCAAAACTACTGAATCCCCTGTTATAGCCTGCATGTCAAACCAAGCTGGTCAGCGAGAGTATCGGTCTGAAAATCAGTAAGAGACTAAGTAAAAAAAGGAAGCTTACCAGATAAAGTTTACTAGATTCAGTGCAATGGCGTAGAATGTTCTTCACTTTTTCTAAAACCACGTGAAGCGAACACAAAGCTTGAATCCCAGATTTGCTTCTCGGCCGAGCAGCTTCGAGCAATGGGAAAATAGACATGATCTTGCAGTAGATCAGAGAAAGAGCATTGCACATTTCTCCGTGTAGCTGAAACAGGAATATGTTAGCCACTGCTTTACACTTACATCTAAAGCTTAAGACTTGTTACAATTCCCATTGAACTATAAAATGTTTGAACATCAGAGGATCAACAATTGAACAACATCAAGAACCAGAAGAACAGCTTGCAAGTATTAACTGAATCAATGCAATAATGTCGACCAAGCGTAACAAAGAAAGATACAGAACTTAAATTTCTTAGACAGAGATCTCAACAAAAAAACTATCAATAAAACTATTGAAAAAAAAAAAACATTGTCTGATTTAGAATTTAGATACCTTGGCATCACCAGGGGCAAAGAAACTTTCTTCAACCTCGTGAGCATCCATTATTGCAATAACTCGCCGTGTATATCTTCTAACAAGAGCTCTATGCTCACTTAGAATTCAATACTACAAGAAGGAAAAAGGAGCTGAATCAGTGAGAAATTAACGAATAAACCAATCTTTAGAAGACAGGCCAGGCCAGTGTTTTATCGGCTGCAATGTGTTGCGCCCAGACAAAAGCAAACCAAACCAGTAGTATAATATGAACATAGAGAATAAGATAAAAAAAGACAAGGAAGACGGGAAAAAAAAAGCAACAAAAGCTTGTTGGTTGAGCCTTTGAGGCATTTCAACAAACAAAAAAGATGCAAAATCATCAAAGATACCAAAACCCCAAAACTCGAGAAAGGAAGATTCTTGGATGTCAAGAAACAGAGAGAAGAAACAACAGATCAGAACACAAGAACAAATATCAAAAACCTCCCAGTAACAATCTGGTTTAATTGCCCAGCAAAAACCCAGATGAATGAAAATAAGCTTAAAAGTCGGATGAAACAGAGGAATATACGTACCAGACATGAATCCGTTACTCTGCATCCGATAGAAGTAGCCAGAATAACGATGAGTCGATCAAAAACCAGTTGAAGCAATCAAAGAATTGAGCATCAGGCAGGCATTAGTATAATGATTGTTTCTCCTTGAGATGCTGTTTCTGGGTAGTTTCTACGACGGTCTGATTTACAGTTTTCGAGATAAAGTTTCTCGATCCCAACAATCAGAGAGAAGAGCAGCTCTGGCTATGGCTAACACCGATTGGGAAGTTTTTTTTTTTTTTTTGAAGGAAAACAAATAAAAATAAAAATATTAGTGAAAAAGAAGAAGTTCTTCTCAAGTCAAAATAAAGCCAAAACTTGCGAGTTGCAAATGCAAGGTCGCAAGTACACACAAGATATTTGTTTTTCATTTCTTGATCTGTTCTTTTAGTTAAAAAAAAGATTCTGCTATTGTTTTCCCCTTGTTTTATCAGCAAACGACATATAATTTTTTTTTTTTTTTCAAGTGATTTTGAATATTACTAGATTTGCACTAACAACGGCTATTAGGGAACATTTTAATTATTAAGATTTCTCAAGGTTTCTAAGATCATTATTGTGTTGCCCATTACAAAGACAAAAAATAATATTTGTACAAAATACAATGAATCTAGTGAAAATAAAATGCAATGTAGTTTTCAAATTTTCAGATGAAACTGAATTGAAGTTTATATTGTTGATCACTATTTACTGAACTATTAGGATCTTTAATTTTCTAATTCTATAGATAGTTTTTTTTTTTTTTTTCCTTTTGACGTTTGCTATATATTTTTTTTTTTTTTTTTTTTGACTGATGGTTTATGTGATGTAGAATAAACAGCTAGCTTTTGACATTTTTTTCTACATAAACAATAAAATAATCGACTCGGTCGAAGTATGGTCAAGCCAATGAGAGGTCCAATTTTCACCGACATTCATCGGATTGTTATAAACAAGTCTTCATTTCAGAGCTGCATCTTTCTTTTAATCCTCTAAAACCAAATAAATATACAGTAAATGTGATACTGTATCAGCATTAGTCATTTAGTTGTAAATATAACTATAATATACATAAGCATTACAGAGAGCTAGGAAGTTATCTAACTATTTTTTTATTACAAAAATTATAGTTATCAATAATAAAAATGACAATTAAAGATGGCATCAGGCAATCTGTTTAATTTTAAGTTGTTGGCAACAAAAACTAATCAAATTTGGATGAATCGGTTTAAAGTCCAAGCGCTATTAACATATGAAATTTTGAAAGTTCAATTCTAATATGCAAACTTTCAATTTTTTTTTTTTTTAACGGTCTAACAGTTATCGTAAAATCTAAAATAATATAGTTTGATTTACAATAATAAAAAAATTGAAAAAATTGTTTATTCTTCAAATTTCTCAGCTATGGAATTCACAGACGGATCTGATTACCTGAAAGTGTAAATTAACTGTTATAGAGATTAGTTTGTAGAATATTTTTACGAACTTATGGTTATTTACGATGATTAATTTAAAAAAAAAAAAAGAGGGCAAAAAGGAGAAAAAACAAAAAGGTTTGGTTTGAATTGTATTGGAGGGAGATTAGTGGAAGCTTGCCGACTTCGACGGCCGACACGCGCCGACAATACATGTATATGTCGGCTAACTAGATCTACATTAAAATATCCTAAATTACAATAATGCCTCTCTCAATGTTCTTGTATCGCTTTATTAATTTCCTTTTTTTATGTTTGTTTAATGTTTGCAATTATTTATTGTCAACCATTTTCGATTTTTACACTTATTTCTTTCTTTCGTTTGATGCCAATATTGGCAATAATTATGCATTGTTTGTTCGATTTGAGGATACAAATTTAAATTAATACAAAACTAATATTAACATCTTAAAAACAAAAAAGTCTCTTATTATTTCTCAAAGAAATTTGAATTATCACCTAATGAGACCACAAAGTTGGTTTTTAACCAAAAAATACTAAATAAGAAAACGAAATTATATTTTTATCTTACAAATCACAATTCATGTATTATTATTACAAATCATTGTTGATCAAAGTAATCTTAACATTGAACACATGTAAAATGCAAACAATTTATTTGTAGGTTTGGACGATGTGAGGCATTTAAGAAAAGGGAATGCAGATCTCAGCTCCAGTCTTCCAGGATATTAGGCCTATAAATTTGACTGTGAATAGTTATTTTCCCCAACTTAATAGCTTGAACATGCACCCTCATACACCGAATCAATTCATGTTTGTAGCAATAACACTTTCTTGAATTCCAGGAATGCGTTTCTCTTTTTTTTTTTGTTAAAGAGGAATGCGTTTCTCTCTAGATCAGAACACTCTTGTGCTTCAAGAAAAGAAAAGAAAAGCTGTAGAACAAGAAGAGAGACATAAAGAAACTGAGCTGGATCAAGCTGCCTAGTTGACTTTACTCTATACCTACTATTCTAATATTTGTTTCTTTTAGTGAAGAAAGAATATTTGATGCCAAATGTTGTTTAAGAAAAAACAAAGGGAACAAAGAGCATTGTATACTCCCTCTGTTTTAATATATAAAGGTTTTTAAAGTTTTTTTTGTTTTATTTTATTAGGAGTTTTAGAGTTTCTATGCAAAAGTAAATGTGTTTTTTTTATTTTTGATTATTTATATTTTGCAGGTTAATTTTTTATTAGTTGAAATATTTTAGAATTGATGATAAAATATATTTTATTTCAAAAAATACAAAAATTAAATTGTTTATTAATGAGGAAATTTCAAAAATATACTTTTCTAAGTGTCAATTTTCAAAACTACACTTCTATGATGTCAATTTTCATAACTATAATTTTTTTATTGTGTAAAAAAACTCTAAACCCTAAAATATAAACCCTAAATCCTAAAATATAACCTTAAACTCTTAAATTTAACCCCTTAACCCCAAATCTAAATCGTAGTCAAGGATTAGTGAACCCAAACTTATATATTAAAATTAGGAAAAAATGTATTTTTGAAAATTTATACTCCAAGAAATGTATTTTTTAAAATTTCTATTTATGCAAAAATCTTAAATCTATTATATATTGAAACAGCTGGAGTATATCGCTGAACGAGTCAACGATTGAATGACAAAAACTATATGACCTTCAAACTTCAAATTCAATAATAATCATCGTTAGTCAAAGACTTGTATCTTAAAAATGTTTCATCTAAATATAACATAAATACATCCAAACGCTAAAGATTCACTTGGCTCTTAGAATTAATACATCAGCTTTGGAAAACTAAACAGTAAAAAAATGGAGTTGGGTACACTGAAAATTCTAAGCATTTCTTAAAGTTTGTAGCGGTACCAATACCGACAAGACAACTAATTACACTTGTTAACTAGTGGGAGGGGATCTACTCTGCGAATTTATCTAAGAGACGTATCAAATAAGTCATCATAAAGTGTTAAAAGTTAAAACCGCGGAATGCTTATTTTATAAATGTCAAAAGTTAAAACCGCGGAATGCTTATTTTATAAATGTCATATTTCGGTAAATTGTCCACGTGTAACACTATAAATCTCAAATGTCGTCAAGAAAATATTAATTTTAAAATGGCCTTTCACAACAGAAAAATACAAGGACAGGTTTGGTTGATCTTGTTTTAGAGATCAATAAGATCATAGTGTTCTCTTTAATGTTAAAAGAAGGAATTCGTTAGAAGCTAATCCAGATTTTTAAAAACCCTACCTTTTATTCGGAGATTAATAAGAAATTTGTTTTCTTTACTGTCAAAGTTAGAATTATTTGATTACTCCATTAATCGAATGGCTGTTGACGGATTTAATCATATGAGCTTCTTTGTGTCTCTCTGATATTAAAACAACATGAACCTAATCCAGAAAAAAAAAAGAAGCTAATTTAGTAACTTGTAAGAACCCACATGGTGAAGAAATCTCTGTCGATTTAGATTAGATTTTGGGTTTAGATAAATAAAGCCCACAGTAGCAAGCAAAAAAGGAGAGAAACCACTAGACCTTGCTTAGGAATCAAGTTTTCTCATGGTATAAACAAAAACATCTCTCTCTGTGGCGCTTTTCATACAGCAGAAGCAAACCCATCAGAACAAAAGCGAGTCCTAAACTTTACGAAATTAGAATGAATACAAATAGGTTGGGAGATATAAAGAGAAAGAGATCTAAACTGAAGAATCAAATAGATAAGAGGGAGATGCGGATGAGCCTTCACTTAAACAAGAAGCTTCTGTAGCAGAATATGTGTCCCTTTCACACTTGTCTTCAAAGCAAAACCAGCTACCAATAGCACTGAGCTCATACCTCAATTCAATCCCAACACTGGAGAATCATCAATCAGAAAATGGGTTCCCTCCAGACACCGATAGGAATGAGAAGCTCCTCGTTGTTAGACACATCCTGCGGATATTTGCTCAGAGAGTTACAGGCAAGTTTGTTTCATGTTGCTTTTTTTTTTGTTTCTTTCCAAGGAAAATGGTTCATCATTGTGATCTATGGATGGTTGGTTACTGTTTTGTATACAGATGATATGGGATGAAGTTGGAGAAGATAAGTTTGAGAGAGAGAAAGTGTTGCTTGATATTGAGCAAGAATGTGTAGAGGCTTACCGGAGAAAAGTCGACCATGCCAATATCTCCAGGTCTCGTCTACATCAAGAGCTTGCGGAATCTGAAGCTGAGCTCACTCATCTTCTTCTGTGCCTCGGTGAAAGATCAGTACCTGGAAGGGTACGTATTTCTCATTTCTTTAACATCCATCATCATGCTAACAAAGAAGTTGTTCAAAACACGCAATGAAACAACAACATTCTCAGATAACCTATGATCATAGATAATAATAATGTTGTTGTCATTTATCTATACAGCCGGAGAAAAAGGGAGGAATGCTGAGGGAGCAGCTGGATTCGATTGCGCCTGCACTGCGTGAGATGAGGCTGAGGAAAGACGAGAGAGTGAAGCAGGTACGATCTGTCAAAGCAGAGATTCAGAAAATTTCAGCAGAAATAGCAGGCAGATCAACATATGAAGACACATCTGCAAATATAACCATAGACGACAACGATCTTTCTATCAAGAAACTCGAGGAATATCAGAATGAAGTGCATAGGCTCCATGATGAGAAGGTGCATTTCTGTAATACTAATTTGAGGAACACAATGTTCTTGCTTTACCTATATATATATATATCAGATAGTTTTTGGCTTATCCATCATGTGTTGTCTTTAATTGTTATTTTTTTGTCACACACAAGAATGAGAGACTACAGAAGGTTGATATATATATATGCGCCATTCGAGATCTATCAGCAACTTTGGAAACAGAAGCATCAATGATCATAACAAAGATTCACCCGAGCCTCAATGACCTCTATGGAATATCCAAAAACATCAGTGATGATATCTTAAAAAGGCTTAATGCCACTGTTGTGTCTATGGAAGAAGAAAAACAGAGGCGCCTTGAAAAGGTGAGGCTAAATTAGACATGTCTCAACACATTTCTTTGGGGCGTACCTGAGACCATAGCTTGACAAATAACTTGGAACCAAGATATTGTTTATCTGACCTTCTAAGAACACCTTACTAATTTTCAGATCCACCATCTTGGTAGAGAGTTAACGAACCTGTGGAATCTAATGGATGCATCTTATGAAGATCGTCAAAAGTTTGCTCACGTCATTGATTTACTGTCATTCGAACCATCAGACGTCTGTGCTCCTAGCAGCATTACATTGAGCATCATTCAGCAGGTAAGTATACAATGTTAGCTAGCACAAAGGCTTTGTGCTCCAATGATAGATGATGTAACTGCCTTTCCTTGTGTGCAAAAGGCTGAGGCAGAAGTGAAGAGACTAGATGAACTGAAAGCGAGCAAAACCAAAGAAGTATTCCTCAAGAAGCAAAAGGAACTAGAGGACACATGCAACAGATCACATATGGAGACTCCATCAACTGAAATAAGAAATATAACCAACCTTGTAGACTCTGGTGGGACTAATGACTGTAACTTCTTTTGCGACTCTTTACATTATATATGTCATGTCAAACTCAATTGCAGAGTTTGTTTTTAAAAAGGGGAAATCGACCACGTCGAACTTCTCGCGGCCATGGATGAAAAGATAGCAAAAGCAAAGGAAGAAGCAGCAAGTAGAAAAGGAATAATTGAGAAAGTGGATAGGTGGATGTTAGCAAGTGATGAAGAGCGTTGGCTTGAAGAATACGACCAGGTTTCATCTAATCCTACCTTGTACCAAAATCAGCTGCATTTTCATCTCTGTGTTCTTCTACTAACTCTATCCAGCATAACACTTACGTTGTCACAGGACGAGAATCGCTACTCAGTGAGTAGAAACGCTCATCGAAACCTAAGGCGAGCGGAACGGGCACGCATTGCAGTCAGCAAAATCACAGGTCATATTAATCATAAGCAGCATAAAGACACGAACATGCATCTTGATTCTTGACACATATGCTATGATTTTGCACAACAGGACTAGTGGACTCTATATTGGTAAAGACTAAAAGATGGGAAGCAGAAAGACAGAAAGTCTTCTTGTACGACGAGGTAACACAAAACTTTTTTGTGGATTAATTAAACAACACAAATCGATTAGAAAACTCACATGTGGCTTCTTTCAGATACCTCTTGTTGCAATGTTACAAGATTACAATAAGCTGAGGCATGAAAAAGAGGTGGAGAAGCATAGGCTCCGGGTTAGTCTCTCACAAATTAATCACAAGAATTAATAGAAAAATAACCAAAACTCTTGAAAGCATAAATCTTTACTTTAATTTCTCATATATGCAGGAAATGAAGAAGATCATTCCACAAGCTGTAGCTGAGCAAGATAACTTTTATGCGGCAAGACCAGTAACCAGCAATCGCCGTATCTCAAACCGAAGCATCAATGGGGGAAGTCCTTTAAACCGAAAGCTTTCCCGAGGATTCAACGATACTCATTACGCAGCTCTTGGCACATCTTTGAGAACATCGAAAAAACATGGCCTTAAGCACAGTCTTGCTTCGCATCACCGTGATGAAACAGCTTCTGTTGTATCCTTGTTTTCAGGTCCATTGTCTCCTTGACTTTCATTTATGTTTTCAAAATAAAGTAGTATTCTGTAACAAGACTTGACTTCACCAGTTTATCACTTTCATTTATGATACCTCTCTTGAGGCTTTGGACTTTAGAACAATTAGTTCATATTTCAGAATGAACTTTCCACATTGCAGTTGTGAAATTTCGACTTTCAGGAATTGATTATATGAGATTAAAGTCGAATTTACTGGACCTTTTTGGTAGAAAACAATGGAATCGACTCCACTTTAAACTCTAAGAGCAAAAGAATGGAAGATTGAAAGGAAAATGAAGGAGAGAAAGCGCGATTCAAGGAGAAGGGAGATGAACAGCGAAACCTGGAGTCAGTCTTCGTCTCGACGCGACGGCTTCCCGGGGGCCTGAGCGAGACACCGTCGTGAGTTATTTGGAGTTATATTGATTTAAGTGTATGTAAGTATATGCAACATAGATTTCGATCTAACATTTTCACCAAAACAAAACAAAAAACATAAATTTCGACAACATACTTATTTGTTTGTATTAATAGTTTTAAACTACGATTCCCTTTGTATTTAATTTCATTTCTAAGTTTATTGATTTAATAATTAACAAAAAAATTGGTAATCGCAAAATATTTAAATAAATTTACTAAAAATAATGATATCTGGATGATATAGTATATATAGTATATTATATATATATATATATATATATGAATTTCGTTATTTATAGTCCAAAAGCATTTTCATCTACACATATTCAGTCGTTTTTTATTTTACCTAGTTCTCTAATTAAATTCTTTCTTTTGCTATCCGCCTAATAGACCATATTTTCAAAAAGGTGGAGATAAAAGTGAAAACATTTTGAAAGTAATATTTATTTTATGTATTATTAATAAAAACATCAGACTAATATGTTATCATTAGAATACTTCTTATAATATTTATGAAATAAAATGTAGTTTACTATAAATATTGCATGTCATTTATATTAATTTAGTTATATAATAGTGTATATCAATATTTATATACAATTCAACATTTAATTATAAAAGTTTATCATTCTTTCTATTTCTTACAAATATATCATATTAATTAGTTTACTTAAATACTACATTTTTCTTTCATTTTTTGATGAAATAAATTTAAGAAATATAAATAAATTACCATATGATTTATATATTAATAACATATATATTTTTTACACAAGTTATAATTTGAATTTTTAAAACCGAATATCAATTAATCAAATTATGAAATTATGAAAGTTTTAAAGTCTCATATTGTAAATAAAGATGTGTGGGTGGATCACTACACTATTATAAAAAAACAAAATGATAAAAAACCATAAAAATAAAAAACTTGATTTAATAAGTATCTAATTTTATAAGTATTTTTGGTTTAATATAATTTTTTTAATGGAACCATATAATTAAGAACTTATAAAATTGAATGGTTATTTAATTTTTATAAATTTTTAATGGTTTAATTTGATTTTTTAATAAGCATCCAATTTTATAAGTATTTTTGGTTTAATATGAATTTTTTTAATAGAATTATATAATTAAGTACTTATAAAGTTGGATATTTATTTAATTTTTGTAATTTTTAATGGTTTACTATAAATTTTTGATAGTATATTATAATATAAACAAACACTAATTCTAAAGTTTGAAGATATAAATAATAAATTATAAGTAATTTTAAAGTATGAATTCTAAATTATAAGTAATTTTGGTTTAATATCGTTTTTTAAAAATGGTTTAAGATGTTGACAAAAACCAAACAAGATAAAAAATTCATCTCATAAAATTTAAAATAGTTCAATAGATATCTTTTAATAAAAATAAAAATTTAAAATCAATAATTATGTGAAAAGTGGGTCTAATCTTAGTATACTTCCGAATAGAGCTGTCAAAAGGATCAAACCTGCCCCACTTGACCCGCTCTGCTTGATCCGTCCAAAATTTTGACACGCTTTGACCTGCTCCGCCAAGCTTTTGACAATAATTTATTTGATCCGCACTCACTCTGGTTAAATTTGTAAATACTTTAGGATAACCAGTATATATTTAAATAATAATAAAAATTATATATAGATATATATATATATATATTTTTTTAACAAAATAAAATGTAAATTTGCGAACCAATTAAGCCTAGTATGCATATTAAAAGACCTACACACGCTACTAAAAAAGACACGATGTAAAAATATGGTGACTGTTTGGGCTAACGTAAAAGTTAGATTTTTATGGAATAATTTGAGTAGATTTTAGGAGACAAACTTTTATTCTTTTTCGTGTCCACTTTGACACTTGTATTTCCGCAAGATCTGATATTGGTATGCGTCATCGCAACTTGTACATTTATTTAATAATTTCTTTTGGGTTTAAATTTTTAATGAAAATTCAACACTCAATTTAACGAGAGATTCTTGTCGTCATATCTATGTTCCTTTTCACTACTATTTTAAAGGTAAAGTTCCGTCAACTATATAATACTCATTGGAAATAAATGTGCAATAGGACCTTTCGCCAGAAAGAAAAGTCTTGGCAAGTTGAATTAGACTTGTTAAAAAACCAGATTTCGATCTTGACGAATTATACAATGGATGATAAAAAGGCTGTTACCAAATTCGCTATTTTACGTTTTCCGCAAACAATTGTTTCCTATAAAATATAAATGCCTAATTAGTAATTATCAGAAATGATTAAAAAGTACTCTGATATATAAATGCCCTATGCAATACAGAAAAGTCCACCGCTTAGGCAAAAATACGAGATGTAGATCCAAAACTGTCGGCACTAAATCAGATAATAAGTGGAACCCTATGTAATAAAAAAAAAGAAACAAAGAAAAACAAAAAGGGCAAAAGAGGAAAAAAAAGGGGAGAAGTGTCGCAATCTTAACAAAACCTATAGTCACCACCGTCAATGGTAGCGTTTGCAGCCACCGGAGGAATCGCAAAATGCCATAACCTCCCGACGGCGTGAACTCTATTCTTACGGCATAAAAACTCCTCGCCGAAAGTCTTCTCCACTCTTCGGTTAACGTCGTGCAAGAACACGTGAGTGACTCCGGATTTCTTCCGGTTCCTAGCCATGACCGCCGCCGAGAAAATCGCCGCCATTCTTCCCGGAGCTTCCGGGAAGTATCCTTTAGGAGCATCGAGCATAATCAGATCCCACTCTGTATCGTAAAACTCATCGGGAAGTCCCGTGAGAGCGAGCTTACACCGCTCGTTTCCCCGGAGATACGATTTCGCCGGGAAACAGCTAGGCTCCGTTTTATACGAGCGTAGAAGCGAGTCGGCTTCTTTGAGCTGCGTCCTGTAACGGACGTGATGCGCGCGGAGGAAAGGAGAGTCTTTGGTCACTTTCTGAAACCATTCAAGATCTTCTTCGAGGAATAAGGTTTTGCCATGGGGATTAAGAGAAGCCCACATGAGAGAGTCACGGCCGAGTCCGAACACGAGGAAGTTAGCCGGACCTAGCTCTTTCAAGACGTTGAAAGAGATCGAGATCTCGGCGATGTTCTGTTGTGGGACCACGGTAGAAGTCGCGTAGTGGACGATCGCTTGGAGCTGGATCGGAGTCGCTGCATAATCCGACGCCGCGTCTATCGCTCGGCTTTTGGCGCTCGCGGTGGAACAGAGGAAGAAAGCGTCGTCGGCGGCTCGTATGAAGCTTGTGATGAGTAGAGCGCCGCCGACTAGACCGGCGAGTAAAACGGTGGTGATGATCCATCGTTTCTCCGATGGGATTAAGTTGCCCATATTTTTTACTTTGATCTCAGATCTGACCTTTTTTTTTTTTTTTCCGATTTTGAGTTTTGGTCAGAGAGCTCGGATCGAATGGAGAAAATAGAATGGATGATGGTTGATTGTGGAGAAATGAATAGAAAAAGATTGGGATAATTTTTTCTTGGAGGAGGGCATATGATGTAATGACACGTGTTACATAACCTACTATGCAAATAGCTTTGGCTAATGTGGAATGATGCGAACAAGATACGTAGCTATAGCTTATTCGAATTTGAAAAATAACAGGGTGGGCTGTGGACATATGATATTTAATTGGAGTATAGGTTTACGTGCCCACTTTGTCTCAGAAAGATAACAAAAATATTCATATATCTGCATCGCCATCTTTTTTTTTATATAAAAATATAACATTTTATTTTAGATGGTAAATCGAGTAATATTCCTGACACATTCGTATTAGAAAATCAAATTAAAGTCGATGTATTATTTGAGAAAAAAAAAAAAAAAAAAAAAAAAAAAAAAAAAANTTCAACGAAAATAAGTCAGACCACTTGTTGAAGACTTGTCAACTGTTTATAAAACCCATCAGGCTTGGAAACAAGCTCTCTATGACTTCCTTTTTCCACAACTCTTCCATTGTGCAACACAGCGATGGTGTCTGCTTTTCTTATGGTCGAGAGGCTATGAGCCACCAACACAGTGGTTCTTCCCTTCATCAGCTTGTCTAGCGCCTCTTGAACCAGTTTCTCCGAGCTCGTGTCCAAAGCACTCGTTGCTTCATCAAGGAGAAGCACTGAAGGATCTTTCAATACCGCCCTCGCGATAGCCACTCTCTGTTTCTGACCACCTGATAACTGCAATCCCTTATCACCCACGTGCGTCTTGTACCCTTCTCCCATCTTGCTTATGAACTCGTGCGCGTTCGCGGCTTTGGCGGCCTCGATGATTTCCGCCTCCGACGCGTTCTCGTTCCCGTACCTGATGTTCTCGTGTATGGTTGTTGAAAACAGAGCTGGTTCTTGCTGGACTAACGCTAGCTTCTTGCGCAAGCTACGTAAGTTTAGGGTTTTTATGCCGTGCCCATCGATGCAGAGTGTTCCGTTGCTCGCATCGTAGAATCTCATAATCAGTCCGATCACCGTGCTTTTTCCCGAACCACTAGGTCCCACGACCGCAAGGCTTTTCCCGGCTGAAACTCGGAGGTTTAGGTTTCGGAAAATGGTAATATCGGGTCTCGCCGGATACGCAAAGCTCACGTTTCTAAACTCTATATCTCCTTTGATCTGAGTGATCATTCTCGAGTTAGGCTGATCCGGAGGTATCTCAGTCTCTCTACGTAAAACCCTAAAAACCGACCCGAGTGCTTGCGTGCCCTTCACGATATCTGGAGTCAAAGCAAGCGTTTCCGCTACTGAGAAAGCCGTGACGATTAATACCATGAAAGATTTGATACTATTTGCGAAGTTCGTCTCCTTTTGCATAATCAAAACCGAAACGTACCAGAGACCAAGAGCGTAGGAACAGAACGCGAGAAACTGAGACAAACCGTAACCAAATCCAGAGATATGGCCTCTGAGAAAGACATTATTGGTGGGTTTGCTTAGCTCACAAGCAAACTGTTCTGAGATTTGGTTTTCAGCACCAAACGAGGCAACAGTTCTTATATTCACAATCGCTTCACGCGCCACTGAAGTTGCTCTTGAGTAAGCACTTGTGTAATCTCCTCCAAAGCCTTTTAGAAACAGTTGCTGTAACATACAACATTTCAAGCTTTTTAAGATTCAAGATTCAGAATATGGTTGAGAGGGTCTTTGTAATTACACATTACCTCGGTAAGTGAAGCGGCAATGAGAAGAGGGAAACAAGCAGTTACCACAGCTGCGACACGCCAACTGTAGATAAAGGCAAGTGCTAATGCTGTGATTGTAAGAGACAGATTTTGGACTATTGTCGAGAGACGATCGGCTAGAGTACTCCTCACCAAAGTTGCATCAGCCGCTAAGATTGAAGTGAGTGAGCCAGTGTTGTTCTCTTCCAAATCAAACCACCCGATCTCATTTGAAAGAACCGCTGCAATTGTTGCCAGAGAATATAAACATTTCAAGAACTAATCGATCCGAAAACAAGGATGTTTAAAAGCTCTTAGTGTTTACCTGAGAACAAGGATAAGCGAACACGGGAAGTAAGACGCTCTCCCATAAGTGTATAGAAGTAGTGTTGGAGGAGATATATAGGAGCTGTTACAACTGCAATTCCAACAAAGACAATGGCTACCTTTTCGACGTCACGCTTTATCAAGTTAGGAGTAGGCGAATAAAATGAGGTTAGTACAAAAGCAATCCCCATGGAGAATAGTGGAGTTTGTGCTCCAGCAAGAATTGCACCAATTGAGCCAAGTAATGCATAAGGCCATTCTGGAGCATTCAGCTTTATAAGTTCCCATATCATTGAAGATGAGCTTAAACCTTTGTCATTTGAATCATCTTTTGTCCTCACTTTTTCTTCACTGAAGCTTGAGCCGGAGACTCTTCTTGAACTAGAAGATCCAGCTTGAGAGTTACAAGTTTCCGCCATAATTGATCTAGGGTTTTCTTTTGGTTCTGTTTCTTGGCAATTTACAAGATTTGTGTAGTCTCCTCCTCTTGATATCAGTTCTGAGTGGCTACCGGTTTCCATAACCTGACCATTTCTCAACACAACAATCTTGTCAACATTTCGGATGGTAGATAATCTGTGTGCAACGACGATAGTTGTTCGTTTTTCCATGACCTTGTCAAGTGCTTGCTGAACAATCTTCTCTGACTCGGCATCAAGAGCGCTTGTTGCTTCATCTAAGAGTAATATCTTTGGATTTCTTAGCACCGCCCGAGCAATCGCAATCCTCTGTTTCTGTCCTCCAGAGAGCTGAGTTCCTCCTTCTCCAACCTAATTAAAATGGTGGTTTGACCAATAAGAAAGTGGAAATTTGAGACGTTATGATTATGAATAGTTGAGGTAATTTACCTGAGTATTGTAACCATTTGGTAGAGAATTAACGAAAGAATCTGCGTTGGCTGCTTTAGCAGCTTCTATGATCTGATCCATATTTGCATTCTCTTTACCAAGAAGAATATTGGAAGCTATGGTTGTGGAGAATAATGCAGGTTCTTGACTCACTAATCCCATCTGTTCTCTCAACCATTTCAGCTTGAGGCTCTTAATGTCATTCCCATCCAAGAGAATCTCCCCTGAGTTGGGTTCATAGAAACGTTGAACCATTGATATGATTGTGCTTTTTCCTGAACCACTGGGACCGACAAATGCAAAAGTCTTGCCTGAACGTACTGTGAAGCTAAGATTCTCAAAAACCATGTTTGGTCTTGAAGGATATGCGAAAGACACTCGTTGAAACTCAATCCTCCCAGCTACATTTTGCAATGTTGTTCCACCGTCTAATCTTTCAGAACTTTCAAGATTGGTGTTCCCTATCATTCTGAATATATTTGCAGCAGCAACTCTCCCTTTGGCTATAGCCGATAAGCCAGGCACGGATTGACCTAAGGCGCTGCAAATGCAACAAAATGATTTATATTATGCAGTTTGATGATATATCAAGGAATAGAATCGAACTTACAATCCGCTGAAAATGACATTAAGGATCGTAGTGAAAGCTTTTGCACCATTAGTTTTGCCGTGGCGTACAAGAAGACTTGCGTACCACAAAAGCAAAGCCCAAGCACAGAACAAGAGGCTATATGTTAAACCAACCCCTAAACCTTTAGCAAGACCGCTCCTTTTACCAAGTTTCAGAGCTTTCTTGAGAGAATTTGAGTAAGAATTTACAGCTTTCTCTTCTCCTACAAATGCATACACTGTTCTCACTTGTGACATAACCTGAAAAGCCAATAGGGATTTATTTATTTTGTTTATTCAGTGAAAATTACAATTTTTAGCCTTATTATAAAAAAAATTCTTACAACGTAAATTTATTTAGAAAACTTTTTTCACAAGCAAAAATAAGTTTTTGAACAGTCTCAGCCTTAGCGAATAAGAATAAACAAACCTCTTCAGCGACTTTTCCAGCATCAGCATAAGCAGCTTCACTCTTTTCTGAGATTGTTGACATGATTATAGCATAACCTCCTCCTGCAATTGCTATCAACGGGACTACTGCTAAAGTGAGCAGCGTAAGTTGCCATACCGACAAAAAACCGATGACAAATCCGGCGATGAACTGACTTAGGTACCGCAAAACATGGCCTGTCTGAAACAAAACATAACATTTCGTTAGTTACAATTTTTTGCTTCATCCTTATAAATGCCATAGTAGAAAGAAACCTTATCGCCAATTGCATCTTGAACCAAGATAGCGTCACTTGATATGTGGAAAATGAGATTTGAATCTCTAGCTACTGTGTCGAAGAAAGTAATATCTTTTGCTAAGATTGATTTTAGATAATCTACACGCAATCTTGCTGTTTGTCTTTCCCCCGTTTGCATCCAACAAGCAACTCCTGCAGCCAGTAAATCATTCCAACTAATAACATGAAACTAACAGTTAAAAAAAACTTTATAACATTAGAAAAACAGATAGAAAGGTACCTATCCAGGCTGATACCAAATTGACTAATCCTAAGTAGACCAAGTAGAGAGCATTCTGTGAAAGACGGACCACAAAACTGTTATCAACTTATGACCAAAAATAAAGAGAAGATAGTGTGTGTAACTGAGAAACCTTTGAAACGCGGGAAGATATAGCTTTACTATCAGTAGAAAGATTGCCAAGAGAATCAAGCATTTTCCCGAAGAACACGAAGAAGAGCGGAAGCGTACAGCCATGAATACACGCACCTAAACCGCCTAGGAACATCAGAAAGCAATCAACTCTATCTGCGGCGCTAAACAAACCTATCAATGATACTGATTCCTTCTTGTTGTTCTTCTTCTTCTTTTCCTCCTCCTTCTTTGCTTCCGTCTCGGTGTGGATCTTCCCACTAGAGGATGATGCCTCTACGTTATCCATCGTGTCACTGAAAACAGGGATCAAAAACAGAGAGGTGGAGAGTGAATAGATGAAGAGTGTTGGGTTTCTTGTGGGGAAAGCAAATGTGAAGGATAATATGAGAATTTATAAAAACAGAGCCGTCTCCTTCGCTTATTTAATGTAAAATGTTATGACTCTAATCTCACCTAAAAAGCGTTCGTTCTAACTGTTTTTGGTAGCTCATAATTAAAGCTTTGACATTTTCCTATATTCATAGTAATGGGGATGCTATGAGCGGCATAATAGGTAGGTGATCATATCAATGTGTGTATATACATATTTTGCATAATCAATGCTCACTTTGTATCTGTTTGTATATTGTAACGTTTTCATCTTATTTTTAGGGTAAAAGGAATTGGTAGTTATTGATAAAAGTGGATCCCTACGATGACACAATATATAATATGTTTAGATTGATATAATAACATGTCGAATTTATGGTGAATGATATAAGAATGGTTTCCACTACTGGGTACGTGGTGCTACAAATGAATATGACAGGAATGTGACTGGTTTCATATTAATGGTGCTACGAACGCAATACGCGGCTGTTTTCAATCCATTATTTAGAATTTGTGCGTATGTGTTTCAAGTGTAATAGTGGTTGTTAAAAAGAAAATATGTTTTAGCTGTGAGGATAAGAAAGCTATATTTACAGTTGTTGTGATGATTTGGATGGAAATATTTATTTTTGATACGATTTGCTGTTTGATGTAATTGGTGAAAGAAAAAGCAGAAACGACGAAGATAATTGGATGAACAAATGTTTAGGTGAAAAACTCGGATGTAGGAAATCCACTAACTTGTTAACTAACCAGGCATGTATAGAGAAGAAGTCTAATTAAACCGGATTTTAATAACAGGAAAAACTTCAACACCGACAAGGTTTGCGGGTATAATTTGCTAATCATCAAAAACCTACTTTGTTGTTCTTATTCCTAAATCCTCGTGAAATCCTTGTTAAACGCAATACTTTATTTTTATGCCCACATTAAATGCAGTACTAAAGAAAATCATGTTCTTATGTTTTAGGAAAACTGTAACTTTCATTCGCTGGTGTGGTACTGTGGTGATGCAAGGTAAAGTTGTTAAGTGTGGAATACTATCACATGCATTGGGACTACTATTGTGTCTTCATTACTGTTGTAAACCTTATCAGTTTGTGTGGTCAAAATTTATTACATGTTTTGCAGTGGATAATAAATTGAAGACTTGATTTGTTACTATTTGCAAATAAAGGTAATAAAGTGTGGAATCCGGTGTCAGTAGCTCTATCAGTCTATTTCACAGAGTGTAGATCATCCGGTTTCGAATCCTGATGGCAAGCAAGGTTTACTGACCATATTGTCTTTACTCCGAAAGAAAGTGTGGAAAGAGTAGAAAGCCAAATTTCCATATGAAGAAACCATTACAGAGATCACAGTTTATTAGTACTGGACTATTAGTAGTCTACTTTCGTATACAAGAGAGTGTATGTTTACATTTAGTTATTTTTAATAAATTTTCTTTCTATGTTTTAAATTGGTATCAATGACTAATTTCTAATTTATTTTTCGATATTACAAAGAAAACCGACTGATTTCCAAAGGTAAATTTTATTTTTGTACGTAGATCAGTAGATGATATTTGTCTAATATAATTTTCATTATATTTGGTAACATAGTAATGTTTTTTTTTTTTCTTAAAGGGCATCATGATAGACCTAAGATTGAGTGAAGAACTATGTTAAGGCCTATGCCCTTTTTCAACAAAAAAAAAAAAAAAAAAAAAAAAAAAAAAAAANAAACTATGTTAAGGCCTCTCGACCTCGGTCTTAGTACGAAACACTGCATCAGCCACAATATATATTAGCATCGGTATCACACGATTCAAGAATTGCACTCGGCGAGTACTATTATATAATATACATATATGGTAGGTTGATTTTGGAATTGTTGATGGTAAATCATATGAGAAATGTCTTGTGAAGAATAAATGTTAATCAGATGAACTGGGATTAAAAGGAATAGACATGGTACGTTAATTTTGCAGCTGACAATTAATCATATGAGGACGATCTTTTGTATGGCATTGGCCACGATTGAGTGCAAACAACCAGTGAGGTATATTTGACGAGTTATGTCTCCCGAGTACCATACTTCGTATTTTCATTTCACATTAGATCAATGATCTTTGATAATCCGGTATATTATTGTTGATGAGAATCTCTGCCCTTAATAAGTTTTGTTGGTAAATGTCGAAATGACATTGCAATAATTTCCTGCAGTTGTGAATAACTATTTTAAGAATCTAGTGGATATAATATCCCACATCGGAAGAAGGAACATTCGGCTTTGTAGATGGTAATGCTCCTTCTTTCGATGTGAGATATTATATCCCAATAGAATCCTTTCATGATCCGCGGATTTAGCATATCAATACGAGAGGTTGAGAGTTCGAAACCACTTGGCCACAACGGATTTAACATCCCTTCCGTTGGAGCCCTGGACTCCTTTCGAGGGGATAGTCGGGTTTTCCGTTCGGGTTAGATCCTCGGAATAACTGGATACAGCTGGACAAAGCTCAGACCATCGATTTGGGCCCCAGGACTGGTCGATGACTGTTCGGTCGACTCCTCAGACCCGAATACCAGAGATACCAGAAAAAAAAAAAAAAAAAAAAACGAGAGGTTGACTAAGAATGGACCCAACGTAAAAAGAGTAACATGCAAATAGTAAATTTATACAAAGAACATAGACCATTGTTGTACCCAAAAAAAAAAAAAAAACTATAACGCAAGATATTTTTGTACATGTTGAAATGGCATAGCAATAATTTCCAAAAATTGTAAGTTTCATGATTTAAGGATTTAGCGTACCAATACGAGAGGTTGATAATGGGACCAAACGTAAAAAGAGTCATATGCTATTATACAACGAACATAGACCCAATGTTTTTACAAAAAAAAAAAAAAAAAAAAAAAAAAAAACAAAAAATTTTTTTTTNAAAAATAACGCAAAATATTTTTGTATAATCAAAAAGCAAAGCAAGAAAAAGAAGAAGCTGACAAGAGTCTACCTTTCACCTTTGAATCGTTTGATGAAAGCGACAAAAATAGAAATCAAGGCTCCGTTCTCCGTTCAATAAATCCTGACCGCGTTGAAGCAATTACTTTCGTGTGGATGCATTTAATTACTACTCTCCGTTGCACTCACTACACGTTGATTCTATTACACGTTGATTCTTCCGACTTCAATATTAAAATCATTTGTAAGTTCTCTCTCAAATGTTTTTTTATTTCTTGAAAACGTATAGTATGAATGAATATCAAATAGGTATACAAATTATTCATTAACTATTTTGGAAACAAACAAAATGATTACAAAGATAAAATTAACAATTATGTTGCTTTTTATTAAAAAAAAAAATTATGTTGCATATAAACAAAATCTTATATAAATCTAGAACTCATGTGCTAAAACGGAAAAAAAAAAACTTTCTTTATGTAATGTGGAATATATTCTTCAACAATTATTTATATATGAAGTTTTTTTATTTGTTGTTTTGTTTTAAATTTTTAATGTTATTTATTTATGAAGTTAATTCAGGAAAATTTCAATCCTAATTTGACGCAAAAAAGCGTGTTGGATAGTTAGTAATAGATAATTAGCCACAAGGTCGAAACGTGGATGAATTATTTAAGAAACAGTCGATCGACAAAGAGATGTGGTACCTTACATTATGTTAAGGAATGGCATCGGTACATCAGATATATAGCTGGCTCGGCCCATATAAAATATATTGATGCAAAGAAAAGGAAAGAAGAAGAAGAAGAAGAAGAGATCAGTACTATATACTTAGATTACACATAAGACTGCTAGATTGACAATGGGAGCCCAATAATATAGTCGCTTCTAAGGGTCTCTCAACCATTTTAATTACTGGTATTGAACAAATTTAACCAATTATATAGAGTAGCTAATGAGATTCTCTAATGACTTGAAAGCCGGCAATAGCTAGAGTAATTGTCGAACATGATTAATACTCCTAGAGTAATATACTTCTCCTAATTAACAAGATCATTTTACGACAAGAAAAAAAAAATGATGATCAACGATGCATTATTTCACTCGCGTCGATAATATCAAACGAAGACCCAACAAAAAAAAAAAAAAAAAAAAAANATTATGTCAGCGTCGTTAATGTGAACATGTATAGGTGTCTAAAGCTCCCAACTACACACACCACAGAGGCATTTAATACTCAACACCACCTCGAAGTCTATTTTTGCTTTTAAATACTAACAAAATCCCCCAAAAAAAAAAAGGGAAAGCAAAACGGAAAACAAAAAAAAGAAATTGATAATGAAGGGTCTTCATCTCCACCTCTTCCTAGTCGCCATGACGGTCGTTGCCTCCATCCCCGCGGCTACACTGGCGGCTCCGGCGGCAGGAGGAGCTTTGGCAGACGAATGTAGCCAAGATTTCCAAAAGGTGACTTTGTGTTTGGACTTCGCGACCGGGAAGGTACCGACTCCGTCTAAGAAATGTTGTGACGCTGTGGAAGATATAAAAGAGAGAGATCCAAAGTGTTTGTGTTTTGTGATACAACAAGCCAAGTCAGGAGGACAAACGTTAAAGGATCTTGGTGTTCAAGAAGCCAAACTCATTCAACTTCCAACTTCTTGTCAGCTCCAGAACGCTAGCATCTCGAATTGTCCAAGTACGTTTTCTCGTTAATTTGGGCTTTTTTTTTTTTATTAGTAGTATTATTTTTAGTTCATTACGTGGTTTTCTTATCTCGATCTGCTTTTTGATACCCCCTATATGCGTCTATTTGCCGATCAAACCCAGACATGTAGATTATTGCTACTTAGAGAAATAGTATATGTTAGGAGGTTTTTTTTATCATAAAATGCCCGACAACAAAAAGTGAGCAGTAAATATTGATGCTTGGTCAAACAAATCTATATTATAATATGGTTTCAACTTTCAACAAAGACATTAATATGTATATCAGTATATGTACAAGTATAGTTAGTGTATCATAATAGGATATATCATTTGGATTCAAATTTAAAAAATTTGTATGTTGTTGAAATAGAGTTTCATTCAGATTTAGACTCAACATATATGATGCATGTTGATAAATATATAACTTACCATTGCACATTTGAGGAAAGTTAAAAACATAATACTGGAATTACAACCTTGTTGTTTTTAAAAATATTAATCAAAGAAGTCATTTCTTTAGTGCGTGTCACAAAAATTGCTTTCATGAGTTTAATTTCTATAATTTAATGTACCAAAAGGTGCCTTTCTGTTACTGAGTTTTACTAATTTTAATCAGTAGTTCACTTTCTTTGGACATATCTATATAAAATTGTTATCGTATATATTGGAGAACCAGAAACTTTAATGCGACAGGTGCCCCGGGTTGCACCTATCTATCTATATACAAAGAAGCGCATTTAATTTGTACCAGATTTATAAATATAACCTACTTTTTTTTATACAGCCAACATACAACCAACTTCTATTTAATAGTCTTTGCAATTAAATAGTAAGAAATTCTGCTGGTCTCTTGTTTGTTTACTCCTAAAGTAACTTGCTTTTAAGCATTTCAAATCGAATTTTATGTTTGAGTTTAACTAACAATAAAAATGCGGGGTTATATAAGGAAATAAGAAGCTTTCATTTCCGTTGAATGTACGAGGAAATAAATTTTGTGTAAAATCACATTTTGTCGGTTGACATTGTTAAAGTGACGCTAACTTAAAAATGTTCATTAAATGACAGAGCTTCTAGGGATTTCGCCGAGCTCGCCAGACGCAGCCGTATTCACAAGCAATGCCACGTCACCAGCAGCACCGGGGGCACCGTCAGGGAAGTCTCCGGCGACTCCAGGGACGGCTACGGAGAAGGCAGGATCAGCTTCCATAAGAGATGGTCACGCTTTCGTGGCTCTAGCCGTGGCTTTGATGGCATTCTCCTTCGTCTCGACCTTGCCTAGGATGGGTTTGGCCTAGACGCACACGGTAGGGCACATGACATTAGAGATGTAATCTTTTCTTTTTAATTGTGTTGTGCTTTTGTTTCTAAATTTGATGACTATCTTTCAAGTGTGTTGTTTCTATTTATTTGTTCCTTCTTTCGGACAATTGTTGTAATGAGTGAACTTCCCACTTAATCGGATCTATTTCCGCACATAACTCAATTTATCCAACGTTCCAGAAGGAGTTACTTGAGCATTCATTTGCTAACTAGTTTAAAGATTTTTTTTTTTTTTTTTTTTTTCCATTTTTATTTTTTTTTTNAAAATATATAATTTGTATGACTTTATTAAACGAAGCTGGCCTAAACATCCACCTCAAAAAACACACATATATATATACTTCATCACCTTTTTGATTTTGTTGACCGGATTATTAACCGATTTGGCTAAAAATCGAAACTTTCGGATAGCTAGTCAACATAGCAGACGCCAATTTTTTAAACCTTGAATTCATCTTACAACCTATTATGCTCCTTAATTAAGTCTGTGGTCAGTAGCACAAAATTAAAAGTACATATTATATAGCCATAAACAAGTCCCATCCAATCCAAATCCCAAAAAGAGGAGAAGTTTTTTTTAAAAAACTAATTGGGGTTGTGTTGCAAGGCCAAAGCCTCTGCAAAGCTCTTTGACATTTCCCTTACAAAGTCGTCATGGAGAGAAGAATTTGTGGGATATCTTGGAACAGAGGTTGCAGAGAGTGCGAGATCAAGAACAGCACGTTGTCTGGCTTTTCTGTCTTGAATCGCTCTCTGCCGCTCTTCGTAGAAGCTGAAATCATCGAGGATCGAAGAATGCATCTCACAGCTCTTGAATATATTTAACATCTCTATACCTTGTTCCAGTCCCACCTGCAGAAACAAAACGCAAATATACTATTTCACATCTTACACTTTGAATGTCAGCCAAATGAATGTACAAGACAAGAAGAGTTTAGTGTATACCTCTTGGGTGTCTCTACTGTTAGTGACAGGCTTGTGGTCATTGCTTTCAATTATGATGTGACGAAAGAAACAGTTGGGGACATCTTTAACCATAAGCCATTTGACCGGGAAGTGTCCTGACCATCTATCCTGTTGCCAGTACTCTACGCTTGTGTTGAAGTCAACCGGTCCAACCATCTCGGCCACTCCACAAAACTGGGCACTCGCATTCACCTGAAAGTAAATATGTTTAGCCTTCCTTAGGATCAAACTCGGTGGATTTCATTATAGATACGCAGATATAGCCTCAGATGATTTGCTCTAGTGCTTGACAATTTAGGAAGACAATGCAGTTTCATGGTTGAATGAACAAGCTAATGTAATCTTCCAAGAAAATTCTAACAGTCTCAACATTCATAGCTTCCAAGCAACTTTTGATTTGTAATGAATAAAAAAAAAAGGCAATTTACCGAAAACAAAAGAAAGACTGGGCATGCCACTTCTCTTTTCTTTGCTTCACGATAGGCAGCATCCAACTTTTTGTTTCCGTTTTTGGTGCTTGCCCAAACACTATACTTTATGCTCTTGTGGACATTGTCCTCGCTATATGACTTAATAACGAAGAACTTTGCGTCCCTCAACTGAGAGAGCAGATCTTGTTGACAAAAACGACCAACGTGATCATAAGTGGTCATATTACTTTTACCGTTTAGCCAGGATGCTCTAGGTCCTCTGTTTCTCTCGGTAAGCATGTCAAGCATGGCGGAGTTGTGGTACAAATCGCTGTAGCTCCCACTTCTTGCTTCATCAAGTGGTGGCAAGTTATAATCAATCTCCCAAGTTGGGCTAGAAGAAGAAGAAGCAGAGTAAGAGCCTCTTTTGCACTGATTATAAGCTTGCTCTCTGTAACTTAAGCTTGCAGCAGATTCAAAAGCATCGCGTGATGGTGGACCCTGCGTAGATTTCATCAGTTAGATCTACAAAGAAGTTCGATAAGCTTTGTCTGTTAAAAGAGGTCGGGCATACGAAAGAAACAGACAGATGGGAACAACAAAAGCCTTAAAGGTGTTATAAGAAACTGAATCACTAGAGCTGTACAAAGAATGTAAAGGAATATCCCATGAGTTGTAGAGGTAGAGATCACAGAAACTAACCCTATCGAAATCATTTGCAGATAACTTAGCGGAACCAAAATGCTTCGTACATGTTCTAGTAGATGCCATTGGATGGAACATCTTTTCTCCATTGAAGGGGTTGAGGTTCATACCCCTAGGTTCTCCAAAGACATCATTTCCCCTAGAGCGCATCATATAGTCAGTCTCAATACTGTTTCTTTCATTCGCAAGCCTATCAAAATGTCTAGAGTTCGCCTGAAACATGTGAAACTCTGGAGAAACATAAATATCTTCTGGGGCTAGATACTGCTGATTTGAAGAGTGAAAAGGAACGAAATGTCTTGAATCATCAGCATAGAGGTCACCATAATGCTGCAGTGATGATTGAACTCTGGCAGAGTTAGATGACCTCTGAAAATCTGATGGTAAACCATTGCCACGGTAAAACATTTCGTTTCGCATGCCCTATATCAATTGAATAAGAAACAGGAAATAAATGAGCACACCAAGAACATGAGAAATCTAAAAGCAAGTCAGGTTAGATGATTTACGCACAGGAGAATCAAAGTTAAGAATATCCATCTGTGAATGGTACGACCTTGGAGTACCAGCTGCATTTTCATAGCCTGTGAGAAACGACGGCATTGATGAGCAACAAGGAAATCTCAAAATAGTACTACAACGGTAGCTAAGAAGCGATAAAATCCACAATTTTTGTTTTTGTCACAAGAGACAAACATAGCGAAGCAGGAATAAACAAGTGATGAAGACTTTTCAAGGGCATGTGGCAATGTTTCCCCTAGTTGCACCTATAATATAATGGTATAATAACAATACAAAGATAGCAATTTGGAATAGCCCGCATAAGTAGGTGGACTTCAGTGCAAGAAAAAACAAACTACTTTCAGGCTCTTCTGTAAAAGTAGGATCTAGTAAAACAAAACAAAAAAACAGTACTCAAGTTGCACATGAATTTGCCAAAACAGATCAGGTGTAACAAAGATTCAGTAACCACAAAGTTACAGTTAAGTGTTAGAGAAGTGATATAAAGTACGATAAAGGTCTAACCTCCAATGTGAAATGATTCACTGTTAAAACCGCAGGAACTTGCAGGAAAAGCATTACCACAGAAAGAGCGAATGCTGTTCGTGTCCTGTAAAATCTTGGCTCAACATTATCATATTGGAACCTAGCTTACAGTTACATAAGAAGACGAGCAATGCCATCAAAGATCAGTTACCTGATGATCTTGGAGAAGGCTCTTGTCAGTATTTAGCCTCTCTACTCTATCCATCTCCACCGTGTTTAAGGCCTGAAGTGAACCTAAATATCCAAAGGAACCGTCGAAAACGATGAACTTTTTTCCATTTCATTTGATGAATAGTCAGAATCACACGAGTGGAGGAACCCAACAAAGCCTTGTAAAGTAAACGAATCCCGAAAAGGGGCAAGGCTTTAGCTTTACGATTTACAACCTCGGTGCTTTATTTTTTTTGCACAAGGGAAAAATTAGTCAAAATGAGCAACTTAATTTCTTCGTTTGAGTGACGAAACAATAAAACCCACTTCAACACAGAGGAGAAAAAAATAAAAATAAAAAGTTTCAACATTTTATCTGTGAGGAGAATCGACGAGGCTTACCAGTGGAAGGAGAATAGTCGGTGCTCCGGTAAGAAGCGGCCATGGAGAATCAGTAGGGTAGGGCCCAATCGGAGGGAAAACGAAGAGAGTTACGGAATGGAGGCAGACACAGGCGTCGAGAGAGAGAGAAGAAGGTGTAGAAAATAGTCGAATTTTGACGATTTTTGAGTTTGGGAGTGTTTGGGTGACGGCATGGAAAACTCCTAACAATAATTATTATTAAAAAAAAAAAAAGAATTTGATTAAATGAGCTTCATTCTTTCATCTGATTGGTTATGGATTGGTGCATGTTGGAGAATTTGTGGGTGCAATGCAAAATGGTTTCAGAGGAATAAAAGTCATGGGATTTTGAGCATTTCTCTTAACTCTATACTTTACTATTATTTGAATCGAAAATGGTGGAAAAATAATTCAGTTCATTTTTTTTTTTTAACGAACAAGTTATAAATTCTACTTATTTCTACAGAAAAACTGTAGAATAGAATTTCACTCAATTTATTTGTATCTACTAGTATTATTCATTTGTTTCTTCTATTTGTATCCTTGCAAAATTACGGTTTAGAATGACAGTAAATGGTCGAGATTTAGTTTGCAAAATATCTTCTACTAGTTGTATGAGAAAGTAATGTTTTTGAAAAAAATGATTAAACGAGTGAAAGATGAGTTGAATTAAAAAGAACAGTTTTACACTAGAAGATAGATATGAGAAAATGAAAATCAGACAGCTTCTGCAATCAGAGAGATATAGTTTTATATAGAAATATTATTTCAGACTATACCAGGTAAAAAAGATAAATACCTTGGATTGCATTGATACATAGTATTCGAGTGCTTCGTCTAATTTGTTGACAAATTAACGACTCTCCAGATAGACGAGAAATAATGTGGTTGTTTTGAAGAATTTGTACATTGGTTTATGTTGTATACCTTCCTGTACACTGCAAATTAGATAGTTTGGTCTTTAATCTTTATGCTATTTTGGTTATGTGTTAAAGAAATAGAATCACATTTCCCCAATAAAAAAAACATGGAAAAATCCAATTGCGTGAGTATGAGTTTGGAATCTTGTCCTTTTAGAGTACATCAAAACTCTTACGCGTGGGAATGATATATATGACATGGATCCTAATCATGGACTAGCTTTGATAGAAAAAAATCTATTGTGTTTTGACCGTCTAACCATTCATTTAAGTGTTTTTTCAGGAAACTCAAATAGCATGTGATAGTATCCATTAATCTACAAGTGGTATGATAGCCCACACCACTGATGCTGAAAGTAAATGAATTAAAGGTCTTTTCTATATTGATTGCAAATGATTCTCATTTAAAATCAAAGACTTAATTGGTGGCAAGAAGACCATGATTTTGATTTAGCTAATATCTCTCATTTTGTTTAAATGTATATATTTCCTTTGAATGTAATTTATTGTAAAGATCTCTTTGTAAGAGCTATAAAAGCTCATCTATTTTCATTGTAAAAATATATAGAAATTTTTGGAAATAAAAGAGAATTCTCTCTAAAGCTTAGGCTTTGTTTTTGGTTTATCTAAGTCAAGATGAATTTCTTGTGTGGTACACTTCGATCCATTGTGTTGTATCATGAGCTTTTCGCAGCTTGTGTGGTACACTTCAATCCATCCCATTCAGTTTAGCCTGTGAAATCAGGTTATCCTGTTTGACAACCCGGTAGCCGTTTGTGGGAAGAACAGCTTGTTATTAAACCACCCGGTTCAATTGGTTAGAGTAGCTCAACCAGTTGCGCCAACCCTTGGCTAAACCGACCCAAAGCCTTGAGACCGGATTATACAAGCCCTTGACAGCTTGGTACTTGTATCAACCACGCCTTGCCACCTGCAAGTGAAGGAAAAGACTTACCACGCCTTGTCGCCTCTTAACACCGCTAAAGAAAGCCGGCCGTATCTACTCCTGAAACCCGATTCTAAGAGAACATCATCAGAGAAACCACAGTAGACCAAAAACGAGTGAGAAGAGAGCTTAACCACGCCCCGACGACGATTCGCCTTCATGCAACCACCACCGAGAAATTGTCTCTCAGCTGGTTTTTGGTTGACACACCGCCACTTAGACACCCTCGCAACACCCATATGCTAGGTCAAACTTCTGGTTGATTTTAACTTTCAAGCAAGTCGAGGTGAGTAACACATACAGTATTTGCAAGATCATTTGTATTATTGTATAGAATATGGATGAATTAACGCAAATGTTTCAAATAAACTACATCTAAACACCAGGATACTCTTAAACTTTAAAACCATTCCAAAATATCAAAACTAAGTTACAAAATAATACTAAAAATTTCGTTCTAACTAAAATACAAATGATATTAAATGATGATCGGATATATGATCATCCTACTGCATACTATTACTCTTTTTGTTTTCAAACAATGAATAGAACTGAATATTTAGTTACGATTAGAAATAAATTTTGAAATCTGTGTTCAAATTGTATTCTAAAATCATGATAGATCGAACATACAATTTATTCTGAAAACTATATCTCATCTTCATATTTCCTAACTATAGTACTGTGATATATGTGAATCATATATATAGTGGAACCTTTGTGATTTAAGATACTGCATAGTGGAAATTACACCCAAAAAGAAGTTTCTATTTGTATTCTTAAGCGAGAAAATATGATCAAATAGAAAAATGGAATAAATACTTTTTCATTGTTCATGGACGCACTATTCTCACATAGATAGATAGATACATAAACATACTTTGTCAAAAAAGAAAGAAAGATAGATACATAATTTTATACACATAATATGTGATTTTTTTTTTACTGATTTCTTCACATAGAAAAAGTAAAAAAAAAAAATTGAAAAATTTTAAACATTTGTGTTTTGCTTTACAATTCAGATTTAATATCGATATTATAATTGGTTAAGAAAAAAAAAATTTGGAAAAGAGTATTACGAGAAAAAGAACAATTGACAAGTTGACAAATTAATAAAAAATAGACAAAAAAAAAAAACAGAAAAAGGAGAAAAAGCAGCGTCGTAGCGACGCAGAGTTTCACAGGTCAGAGAGTTTCCATCTGAATATATACACTAACACAAAACCCTTTCCGGCTCCCAATTCCACTTCTCGCCTCAATCTCAATCTCAATCTCAATCTCTCGCTCTCTAATGGCGGCGCAGATGGATCCCGACGCGGTGGCCAAGGCCTTCGTCGAACATTACTATACGACCTTCGACAACAACCGTGTCGGTCTCGCCGGTCTCTACCAGGAAGCTTCCATGCTCACCTTCGAGGGTCAGAAGATCCAAGGAGTCCAGAGCATCGTCGCCAAGCTCACCTCTCTCCCTTTCCAGCAGTGCAAGCACAACATCTCCACTGTTGATTGTCAGCCTTCTGGTCCCGCCTCCGGTATGCTAGTTTTCGTCTCCGGCAACCTCCAGCTCGCCGGCGAGGAGCACGCCCTCAAATTTAGCCAGGTCTGTTTCTCTTCCGCTTCCGCTTCTGGTCTACCTGGATTGATCTATATGGTTGATTACTTGGATTTGTCGATTTGCCTGTGCTTGTGATTTTCAGTAATTAGATCGCTAGGGTTTAAATTGGCTGATAGATCTGTAAATCTGGCTATTCACAAGGACCTACTTCTCCTGCGCCTTGTCATGAGCTCTGATGATCTCTAATGTTCTGATTCGTGTGTGTGCGGTGCGTTAGGGCATTTTTAGTCTAGCTGATTGAGCTAAAGGAATCGCCTTTTTGTGGATGACATTATCCTCCGTTTAGCATTGATTGAATATTCGGTAAACACGGTTTGATCTGAAATTTGTGGATTAGATTGAAAGAGAAATGCTTCCTCACCATAATTGATTAAGTTTCTTATCCCTACACTATTTTCCAATCTTTTGCTGTCTAGTTGATTTCGCGTGAGGAGAGTCTTGTCAAGTTTATTGAGTTGAAGACTTTTCTTCTATGTATATCAAGTCTTTCCGTCAAATGTTGTGAATCACATAGAATTCCAAATACACATGACAGGTTTCAACTTTGTGCTCGGGATACTTTGATCTTTTGTTTCTAACAAAGCTACAAACCATTTTGATTGTGTGCTCCAGATGTTTCACTTGATGCCGACGCCACAAGGAAGCTTTTACGTGTACAACGATATATTCAGGCTGAACTACGCCTGAGAAGAATCAGATTGGTGTTAGGCCCACATCAGTGTTGCATTCCTATACTATTTGAGCAATCCTTTTATCATTATTATCCCTCGTCTTTTTTTTTTTTTTTTTATTTTTTTTTTTTCCCTAGATGNGATGATTTATCTTGAGAACAGAGGAAAATCTGTCTCTCTTGTATTTGGTTTGAATGGTTTGTTCATTTGTCATTGCAATATAATGACTTGTTAAGACAATTTGAAATTGTTTCCAATGTCATTTTACACCTTTTCTTAGTGGGGAATATGATTAAGATCACACTAAAACATTGCAACATTTGACTAACACAATTGAGGGATCAAGTGTGTGGGTCACATCCGAGTTTTGTCCGGTTAAGCTAGCTTAGCTAAAAACACTAATAAATTCGGTTTTTAGTGTGAACCTGTGAAGTGACTCTTGAAAAAAATTGACTGGACACGTTACCAAACACAAAGCGCCAAAAAAAGAAAAGAAAAAAAAGTTTGTGATAATCTCTTATACTAATCGTCGTACCTTTGCACGCGATGACCTCAACGACAGAAAGTAAAAAAAAAGAAAAATGGTTTCTTTGGCATATTCTTCGATGAAATCGATGCTGATTCAAGCTCGAAGCTTGCTAAACTCGCGTTTGTCGGAGTTTGAGCCTTTGGTTCTGCTCGTAGCCCCGCTTCTCACTCTTTATCTCGCCCAGATTATCGGATCTGTCTTCGGCGTTGTTCACGAGAAAGGCCTGAAAGCATGTCTTGTTGGTTTTATCATGGGATTCCTCAAGTGAGATTCTTTTTAAATCCTGTAACTAAATTTGCTTTGATCCCAATCTTTTTTTGTTTTTTTTTTGTTTTTGGGGGTATTTGATTGGCGAAACACTAACGATTCTTTGGAAAACGAAACAGAATGATTCCTGGAGTTCAAAAGTACATAGATGCTGAGAAACAAAAGGTGGGTTGTGTTTGAATCTGCAGATTGTTCGTGTAATATGGCCATTTAGGAGGAAGCAACTAAAGAAAAAAAAAAAAAAAAAATGCCCGACAAGTCCATTTAATGCTTTTCTCTTCCTCCTATATTCCTAAAAAGTTTTTACATTTTTTGGTGTGTTGTAAATATCTGCATTTAGATATTACCTGGCAGAGAAGCAGCAGAATATCTTGGTCCCATGGTTATTTGTAGCATTGAGATATGAGTTTGTCTGAAGTCAAGATCTCACTAAAAGTCCTTAAGAAAAGAAAATTACTTGGGATTTGAGACTGTAACAAGAGTATAAAATTATTTGGGATTTTAGACTGGAACTGTACTAGCTTCTTTTTTTAAGGGTATATGTTTGTTTCTTGGATTAGTCGCCGACGTTTAATACAACATCTTACTGTGTCTTTGGAAACCAGCATTGGTGCTACTGGTAACTAGTTGTTGTTTCTTCTAATTCACAGGTTGTTGATCAGTTACAATCTGGTGGCAGCTCTAAGAAAAAGAATCGAGCTGAAGAATTGCCAGTAAATGGCCTAGGAGTTGAAGTTCTAGAGAGAATGGAGACTGAGAAGCGGAATGATGCTGTTTGGCAAGGAAAATGCTCTGGCACTGTGTATGTTTGTGGTAGTTAATGCTTTATGTCCTCCAAATTTTCTTTGTGGTTTCGGTGAAAATTTGTTTTAACTTCGACTACCATTCTAACAGATACATTGGTGGAAGTGAGTCTGAAGGACATTTTGCATTGATAAATCAAGCATGTTCAATGTAAGTTATAGCAAGACTTTGGCTCCTACTTTCACTGATAAAACTTCTATATAAAATATGATTCGGGTTGCTATGTGTGTGGCATGTATGGATGATGATTTCCAGGTTTGCGCATACCAATCCACTGCATATAGATGTATTCCAGAGCGTGGTGCGGTTTGAGTCAGAAGTAGTGGCAATGACTGCTGCGTTACTCGGGAGTAAAGAAACGGTTTCAGGAGGACAAATATGCGGAAACATGACGTCTGGAGGAACAGAAAGCATTGTGTTGGCTGTGAAGTCATCTCGTGACTATATGAAGTACAAGAAGGGAATCACACGGCCAGAAATGTATGTTTCCTCCCTCCTTGTTTACATTGATCAGTCATGCCCTTGTCCTATATACTTAATTGATGGAACAATGTTTCATGTATAAGTGTAGGATTATACCTGAATCGGGTCATTCGGCTTACGATAAGGCGGCTCAGTATTTTAACATCAAGTTGTGGCGAGTTCCAGTAGACAAAGACTTCCGAGCTGATGTGAAGGCAATGAGGCGGCGTATTAACAGAAACACCATCATGGTAATGTTTTGAGGTTTTGTTATAGGTTACATGGTTTTGATATTCTTGGACTGTTGTAGATTTTCCAGCCCTTGCCTATTCGTATTTCCATGGTTAAAAACTCAACTTCACAGGCGTAATTACATTTTATATGATTGATATGTTCAAGCAAATTTAAAGTTAAGGCTTCTTCTTTGTTTTTTTCATGATCTTTAAACCATATTGTTTCAGATTGTTGGATCAGCACCAGGATTCCCTCATGGCATCATCGATCCTATTGAGGTAAACTGTTTTTTTTTATGTCTCCTGTAGTTCTGTAAGGACATTTATGTTCTTCTTTATGCAATGAATGTGTAGGACATTTTACTTATTTTCTTCAATACAGGAGCTTGGTCAACTGGCTCTTAGCTATGGAATATGCTTTCATGTTGACCTTTGCCTTGGTGGTTTTGTGTTACCTTTCGCTCGTAAACTTGGGTATGTGCCACTGTTTTTTCTTTCTCTAACTACTTATCAAAGCCCTTTTTTTTTTTTTCCTGCATAAAGAGATGCATATAGTGTCTAATATATAGGTTTTAGACTTGAGAAGCTATGTTCATAACTTAGAGAAAGTAAAAGTTAGTTTATGGCATATGTCTGTCTGTCTGTCTGTTTTATTGCCACTTTTCTTAGTTTCACATTGGATCTCAGGTTTTACACTTCATGGGACTATTTAGATAAACAAGAGGATAAAGAGTGACTTTCGTCTGTCGTTTTTTGTTTTTTAATTTTCCTCACTGATCCCAGGTACCAGATCCCAGCTTTTGATTTTTCCGTACAAGGAGTTACTTCAATATCGGTGGATGTTCATAAATATGGTTTGGCTCCTAAAGGAACTAGTACAGTTCTCTACAGAAATCACGAGATCAGAAAGGTAACACTAACACTTATGAGAACAATTTCTCCATGCTCAAATACCAAGCACATATGAATTGGTCATATTCATCCCCTGTGTTCTGATTCATCCAAAAAAACATACCCAGAGTATATTCCTCTTATATAGTTTTGATAGATTTTGTATATCTGCTGGCAAAGTGTAGTTTTGTATGTATTTGACATAAATGATCTTTACCTGACATCTGGATTTTCTGTCTGCAAATATATCTGCTACAAACCTGCTCCTACTCCTGCATCTACGAAACAGCACCAATTTGTTGCTGGTAAGTGTGTCTTACTAGTTTCCATTTTTAAGAAAACAGGGGAAATGAAAATTCATGCAAAATCCTAACTTCTTTTCTCCTAACCTCTGAAACTGTGTGTTTGCAGTAACTGAATGGTCAGGAGGTCTATACGTGTCTCCAACTATAGCTGGGAGTAGGCCTGGTTCTTTGGTTGCTGGTGCTTGGGCTGCAATGATGTCCCTCGGCGAAGAAGGTTTCACAATCTTTATCTCACTCTCTCAAGCCTTGTGGTCCTTAAAGACTCTGTTAAAGCCCTCTAAATGGTTGATTATGTATGCTTCTGTTGTTTCACAGGCTACCTAGAAAACACGAGAAAGATAATGGAAGCATCAAAGAGACTAGAAGAAGGGTTTGTGCTACTACCTTTCGCTTTTTTTAACTCTGGATGGTCCTTACCGTTTCGATTCTTATCGCTTTGACTATCATAATCTGCAGAGTAAGAGAAATCCATGAACTATTTGTCGTTGGAAAGCCAGACATGACGATCATAGCGTTTGGTTCTAAAGCATTAGATATCTTCGAAGTTAATGACATAATGTCTTCAAAAGGTTGGCATTTGAATGCACTACAGAGACCCAACAGGTAAAAACATTATTTCTCATCATCTTAATGAAGAAAACTTTGGTGCTTCAACTAGTTTAAGCCCACATTCCTCTCTTCAATGTTCTGAGACAATTCACGTGTCAGCATTCACATATGCATTACTCTTCAACATGTCCCCATAGTCGATGACTTCCTCCAACATCTGCGTGAAGCTGTAGAAACTGTAAGTCCCTCCCATGTTCTTAGTGGCAAACTAGCTAGTCGTTCCTTTTTTTTTTCCTGGTACTGATTCTTGTTATTGTACGAATTGGTCAGGTGAAAGCGAACCCAGGACCCATCACTGGAGGCTTGGCTCCAATATATGGAGCAGCAGGGAAGATGCCGGATCGAGGCATGGTGAATGAGCTTTTGGTTAGTTTCATGGACAGTCAATATTAAGTTTGCTTTAAAGGTCAAAGCATCATCATCACTTTGTGCAACCATAACCACATTGTTTCATTTTTATTTACTAAAATAACATCAAAATCATCATAATAAACAACGTAGTTCGTAACATTACACATTCAAAAGAGAAAAGATGATCAATCGGATTTTTGGTCAGAAGGTCTTGGTCTAGGAACTTGAACCGGCTTGTCTTCCTGGCTTTTGGCCAATATCTCGTCTTTTTCTCTGAAATACTGTTGAAAAGCTCGAGGTAGGAACCTAGGGATCAAGAAACAGAGTAGATTCACTCCAAAGTAGCCAAAATTTGCTATTGCCAAATACCTTCCAAACCAGAACCACGCAGCCACCTACAAAACGGTTCCACACGGTTTAGTTTGCACCTTAAACGGTAAAAAAAGACTTGTATTATTGAGAAGAGAAGGGTTTTAACCGTTACATTTGGTGTAGCATTGACTGGTATAGATTTGTTGAACCAAACATCTTTAGACCAATCAATGATGACAAAGATTCTCCAGACTGTGTAGAGCAGTGGGACGAGAGCTCTTACCGGCGGCGAGAAGAGAGAAAGCCCACTTATTACATTCTCTGTCAGGATCTGACACGACAGTAGAAACAAGTGTGGTGTTGCTGATCTTACCGCATGATCGTCTCCTCTTGCGAAATCACCTAACACGTAAGCTAGAGGCAAGAACAGACCAATCGTTGTCCCCGAAATCACGTAAATCCTAGCAACAAAAAAAAAAAAGTTCAGAACATTTTTTCATAAAAAAGGTAAATAATCTTTATCAAGAAAGCGAGCAGAGAGGTGTTTTTTTTTTTTTTCTTGCGATGGATTTGAAACCTGAAGAGTTTGCTGCCATGGAAGACTTCAGGGGAAGTGGTGGAGACGCCGTGGGAAGGGAAAGCTAAACGCGAGAGGGCTATTATATAGAGAGACGCAAACGCTGGGAAGAGCATGTCGAGTACCGGTACGAGACCGCTCGCTGAGAAGACTAGAATGAACGCAACTAGCTGTAACTCTATTACCCTCAGTGATCCCATCAAGCCGCCGCCGCCACCGCCGGCTGCCGCCATCCCTGACCATCGTCCTTTCTCACCGGACGACGACGTTTTGTCCTTGTCGGTTCTTGGACCCACCGCAAGAGACACGCCTGACATGATTTCTCTTCTTTTAATAGAACTTGATCTGATGATTCAAAGTTTCAAACGGATAAGTAAACTACTTGTGAGTTGTGACAACGCAGAAGCTGTAGGAGTAGAATTTATGAAGAGAGGATCTCTTGTTAACGTAGTTCCACGTGAAGCTTGGGTGATGTACACGTGTCCAAGTGAAGACGCGAGTGTTCATTGCCTGCCTTTCTACGTGTCATATGTTGCAATGTTAATTGTATATTGTTTTTAAGAAATAGAAATATCGATTAAGGATAAATTAAACAACCCGAAAAGAAAAAGAATCAAAGCCAGGTCATATATATGATCCTGATTAAGGGCCAAAAAGGGCACGAATCAAGATTACTATTTGTATTTGAAAGTGATTTTCAATTTGTGCAAGTAAAAACAAAATACAAGAAGAAACATCCAGTGGTGATTTACATATCTTATATATATAAAGTTAGTCAAACTTTCTTCTTAGGCTGCCATTTCAGCAATTAGAAGCTTTAGAAATTTGACACATAATCATGTTATTTGTTATATTTAAAGTTATTTATTATTATATTCTATTTTTATTATTAAATTTTAATTTTTGTAATAAATATCATACATTAATCTAACATGTTTAACTAGAATTTGAAAAGTCATTTTGTTTTATAACATATTTATATATATAAAGTTAGACAAACTCTCTTCTTAGATTGCCACATCAGCAATTAAAAGCTCTAGAAATTTGACACATAATCATGTTATTTGTTATATTCAAAGTTATTTATTATTGTATTCTATTTTTATTATTAAACTTTAATTTTTGTAATAAATATCATACATTAATCTAACAGGTTTAACTAGAATTTGAAAAGTCATTTTGTTTTATAACATATAACTTATATATTCATTTTTAAAAAACTATAATTTCATCATTTAATTTTTATATTTCTATTTATAAAAATTTATCAAAGTATTTATTTACATCAAATCAAATGGGTAAAATAAAATGAACAACTGCAACATAATATTCGAAACATAATAATTGACATACTTGATTCTCNCTGCAACATAATATTCGAAACATAATAATTGACATACTTGATTCTCTATTATTATACTTTAATTATCAT